>PVKM010000126.1:0-143015 GCA_004027735.1 Carollia perspicillata | reverse complement strand
GTTGTCCATGTTCATGGGTCATTTATATTTGTTCTTTAGGCCTTTGCCCTTCTTTCCTCCCTTACACCTCTCCCCTCGTCCCTCTAGTCCCTGTCAGTCTCTTCTTTGTTTCCATGTCTCTGCTTCTATTTTGCTAATTTGTTTGTTTTGTTGATTAGGTTCCACTTATAGGTGAGATCACATGGTATTTGTCTTTCACCACCTGGCTTATTTCACTTAGCTTAAAACTTTCCAGTTCCATTCATGCTGTCACCAAGGGTAGGAGTTCCTTCTTCCTTTCTGCTGCATAGTATTCCATTGTGTAAATGTACCACAGTTTTTTGATCCACTCATTTACTGATGGGCACTTAGGCTGTTTCCAGCACTTGGCTATTGTAAGGAGTGCTGCTATGAAGATAGGGGTGAGTAAATTCTTTTGAATTAGTGATTCAGGGCTTTTAGGGAATAAGCCCAGCAGTGGAATCACTGTATCAAAAGGCAGTTTCATTTTTAGTTTTTTGAGGCAACTCCATACTGTTGTTTTCCACAGTGGCTACACCAGTCTGTATTCCCAACAACAGTGCACTAAGGTTCCCTTTTCTCCACACCCTCTCCAGCACTTGTTGTTTGTTGATTTGCTAATGATGGCCATTCTGACCAGTGTGAAGTGGTACCTCATTGTGGTTTTAATTTGCATGTCTCTGATGGCCAGTGATGCTGAGCATCCTTTCATATGTCTCTGGGCAGGGCCTGGTATGTTGTCATTGGAAAAGTATCTGTTCAGGTCCTTTGCCCATTTTTAATTGGATTGTTTGTCTTCCTGACGTTGTCACATGAGTTATTCATATATTTTGGAAATCAAACCCTTGTCTAAGGTATCATTGGAAATTATGTTCCCTTTTCTGATTTTGCTGATTTTTTAGCCATGCAGAAGCCTTTCAATTTGATGTAGTCCCAATTGTTTATTGTTTCCTTTATTTCCCTTGCCCTAGAGAATGTACCAGCGAAAATATTGCTGCTTGGGATATCTGAAAATTTCCTTCCTAGGTTTTCCTCTAGGACTTCTATGGTGTTGTGGCTTATGTTTAAGTCTTTTATCCATTTTGAATTTATTCTGGTGTGTGGTGTAAGTCGGTGGTCCAGATAGCCATTCCAGCTCATGTGTAGAGGTACCTCAAGTGGTTTTAGTTTGCATTTCCCTCATGGCTAATGATGTTGAGAATCTTTTTGTGTGCTTATTTCTTATTTGTACATCTTCCTTAATGAAATGTCTATTAATATTTTCGTTCATTCGTACATGGGTTTTTTTTTCTTCTTGTTGAGTTATAAGAGATCATTATATAAGCCAGATAAAAACCTCTTATTAGATACAGTAAGCCTGCACTTAATGTTGTCATAGGTTCTTGGAACTGAAGTGAAACAATGTATAACAGACCCAAGTTTGTCACTGCCTAACTGATATAAATGAGACTTAGTTTCCTCTGGTATTTCATCAACATTATAACAAAATGACATTGAACAAAACAACTAACTTTATTCAAGGACCTGCTGTGTAGACTTGCAACTATTTCCTTCCAGGTTGTGGCTTTTTTTGGTCCCATTCTTAAGATACATATTTTTTAAAGAACAGTTTCAGGTTCACAGCAACACTGAGGGGAACATACAGCAGATCCACATATACCCTCTGCTCTGGGACCCCCTACCCATATGCCACATGCTTAGCCTCCCCCATCATCCCCATCCCCAACCAGAGTTGTACATTTGTTACAATTGATGAACCTACACTGACACATCATAATCACCCCAGGAACATAGTTTCCATTATGGTTCATTCTTGGTGGTGTACTTTTTGGGGGTTTGGATATATGCATAACAAGTATCCATCATTATGGTATCAAACAGAGTATCTTCACTGCCCTAAAATTCCTCTGTGCTTCCCTATTCATTCCTCCCCTACCCCAATACCTGATCTTTTTACTATCTCCATAGTTTTGTCTTTTCCAGAATATAATATCATTGGAATTATGTAGTATGTAGCTTTTTCAGATTGGCTTCTTTCACTTAGTAACATGCATTTATGGTTCTTCCATGTCTTTTCATGACTTGATAGCTTAGTTCTTCTTAGTGCTGAATGGTATTCTATTGTCTGGATATATCACAGTTTATTTATTCACTGACCTACTGAGGGACATCTGGCTTGCTTCCAAGAGTGGCAGTTATGAGTAAAGCTGGGAATTCCTGACTGGGAATTGAACCGAGTTTTCGGTTGGCAGGCCAGCACTCAATCCACTGAGCCACACCAGCCTGGGCTCGTGTTCAGTTATGTAGGAACATTATCAAATTGTCTTCCAAAGTGGATGTACCAATTTGCATTCTGATCAGCAGTAAATGAGAGATCCTGTATTTCCACATCCTTGCCAGTATTTGATTTTGTCAATGTTCTGGATTTTGACCATTCTTATAGGTGCCTAGTGTTTGAACTTGCATTTTCCTGATGCCATATGATATGCAGCATTTTTCACATGCTTGGTTGCTCTCTGTATATCTTCTGTTAAGATCCTTGGCTCATTTTTAAAAACAAACTGTTTGTTTCTTTACTTTTGAGTTTTAAGAGTCCTTGGTATATTTAGGGTAGCTATCTTTTCTCAGATGAATCTTTTGCTAATATTTTCTACAGGTCTGTAACTTGTCTTCTCATTCTCCTCACATTATGTTTCACAGGACAGGAAATTTTAATTTTAATGGATTCCAGTCTATCAATTCTTTCTTTCATGAATCATACATTTGATGTTGTAAGGATGACATAGTTACTATGGAGTATGTAGTTACTATGATGGAACAACTTTGATATTGTCAGTCATTGCCTAACCTGAGGTCATCTAGGTTTTTTTATGGTCTAGTTTTATAGTTTCACATTTTACATTTAGTTATGAGCCATTTTGAGTTATATTTGTGAAAGACATAAGTTCTGTGTCTAGATTCACTTTTTTTTGACTATTGCTATCCAGTTGTTCTACCAAAGTTTGTTAAAAGACTAATTTTAGCTACATTGTATGGCCTTTGTTCCTTTGTCAAAAAACAGTTGACTGTATTTATTATATGCTTCTATTTCTGGGCTCTGCATTTTGTTCCACTGATCTACCTGTCTATTATTTTGCCAATACCACACTGCCTTGATTATCGTAGCTTTATGGTAACTCTTGATGTCGGGTGGAGTCAGTCTTCCAGCTGTGTTCTCCCACAACATTGTTTTGGCTGTTCTGGGTCTTTGCTTCTCCATACAAACTTTGGAATCAGTCTGCTAGTAACCATGAAGCAATGTCCTGTGGCTTGAATGGGATCACATTGAGTCTGTGGACCGTGTTGGGAAGGGCTGACATCTTCTTTGACAACACTGAGTCTTTGATAGAAATATCCAGGAATATGGAATACCTATTTATTTAGTTTTTTCCATTTCATGTATCAGAATTTTATAGTTTTCCTCACAGATATCTGTACATATCTGGTTAATTTATAGGTAAATATTTCATTGGGGGGGCTCATGTACAGGGCATTGTTATTAACTTCCAATTCCACTTATTCTTTGCTGTTACATAGGAAAGTGATTGACTTTTGTATATCATCCTTTCTATCCTGAAACTTTTCTGTAATTAGTTTGAGGTTTTTTTGTCAAAATTTTAAAAAATTTTCTGCCTAAGATCATGTCAGCTGTCAACCAAGATTGTTTTGTCTTTCTTCCCAAGCTGAATATAAACTGTATACTTCTTATGTCTTTTATTTATTTACATTTGTCTTAGTGCGTTAGAACTGTCAGTGTGATATTGAAAAGGAGTGGTGAGGACATTTTTGCCTTGTAGCTAATCTTAGTGGTAGAGCTTTGAGCTCCTCACCATCGAGTATAATGCTAACTGTAATTTTGTGTAGATAGTCTCCATAGAGTCGAGGAGGTTCCCCTCTATTACTAGTTTACATGAAGGGGTTTTGGATTTTGTTAAAAAATTTTTTGGCATCCACTGATATGATTATGTGACTTTTCCTTTTTAGCGTATTGACATAGTGGAGTACTTTGATTTTCAAATACTGAATCAGCCTTGCATATTTGGGATAAATACCATTTGATTGTGGTATAGAATTATTTTTATACATTGTTGGTCTTGATTGTCTAATATTTTGTTGAGGATTTTTGCATTTATGATCATGAAAGATACTGCTCTATGGTTTTTTGTTTTTTTTTTGTAATGTTTTAGCCTGGTATTGGTATTAGGGTAACGCTGTCTTCATAGAATGAGTTAGGAAGTATTCCCTGTATCTCTATCCTCTGAGAGATTGTAGAGAACTGGTATAACTTCCTCCTTTAACATTTGGTAGAATTCACTAGTGGACCCATCTGGGCCTGGGTTGAGGGCCGGTTTCCAGCAGGGGGCACACGAGAGGCAACCATACATTGATGTTTCTCTCCCTCTCTCTAAAGATAAATAAAGATAAATAAATAAAATCTTTTAAAAAATGTAGCTTGGTTAGAGCCTTATTGATTCCATTGACCTTTTTGTTTCATGGATTTTTCTACATTGATTTCCTGTTTTTAATTTTATTGATTTCTGATCTAATTATTTCTTTTCTTTTGTATACTTTGTATTTAATTTGTTTTTTTTTTTCTGGTTTCCTAAGGCAATAGGTTGTCGATTTTTGATCTTCTTTTTCTTTTTTTCTAAAGATTTTATTTATTTATTTTTAGAGAGAAGGGAAGGAAAGGAGAAAGGGAGAGAAACATCTATGTGAGAAAGAAACATCCATCCGGTGCCTCTCACACACGCCCCAGCCAGAGAATGGAGCCACAACCCAGGCGGTCGGTACCCTGACTAGGAATCAAAATGGCAACCTTTCGGTTTGCCCGACGGTGACCAACCAACTGAGCCACAAGGGTCAGGGTGATCTTTCTTCTTTTTTAAAGATGTGCACTGCTTTCCCCACATTCCACGAATTTTGATAAGTTGTGTTTTTATTTTCATTTAACTCAAAATACTTAAAGTACATGGAGATTTTACACCATATTTCTAAATAACACATGAGCCAAAATGGAAATTTCAAGAGAATTTTTAAGATTTTCCTGTTATCTGTTTCTATTTTAGGTTCTTTCTCGCCAGATAGCAGACGCTGTATGATTTCTATTCTTTCAAATTTATTAAAATGCGTTTTATGTCCCAAAGTCTGGTCTGTCACGGTGACTGTTCCATGTAAGCTTGAGAAGAATGCGCACTCTGCTGTTGGGTGACGCAGTCTGTAGACACCAGTGACGTCCAGTTGTTGAGCTCAGCTCCTCGCTGACCTCTGCCTGCTGGATCTGTCCATTTTTGATGGTGGTGTGTTGAAGTTTCCAACTATGATACTGCATTCATCTGATTTTCCTCACAGTTCTTTCCATTTTTTGTCTCAAGTAGTTTGATACTCTGCTGTTAGGTGCATGGCTTGACTGTTGATTTTCTTGATGATGTCTTCTGTTTTGAAGTGTGACAACTTTTAATTTTGATGATATTTGACTCACCGATTTTTCGTCTGCTAAGGACCCTGTGGGCAACCTCAGGGTTGGTGGGGAGCATGTGGGCCACTCCAACCACCTTCAGGTCCCACTCTGTATGTATATCGCCCGTCCCAGAAATATGCTTGTCTAACCACACACTGCCAGGCCTACGGGGCATTAGCCCACCCAACTCACTCTCTGCTGAGACTGTCACTTCTGCTGACAACTTCTCTGGGTACAAGTGTCACCCACTGTTTCCAATTGAGGGAGCTTTCTTTGACTGCTGAGGTCCACACAGTCCTGTCCCACCTGGACAGAATGAGCTGGCAGGGGGACAGAAGCAGCCCAGGGGAAAACTCCCCAGAGATGCCCACTGTACATCAGCTTTCCAAGCATAAATGCTTCTGATGTTGCTGCACACCCTTCCTGGATTTCCAGAGTGCTGGAATGATCAGTGTTGTCCAGGTGTACAGATCCTCTTGGGAAAGAAGCTATGTTAGCCTCTTCCTTTGGCCATAGCTGGGAATCCCACCTTGGCAATTCTATTTTATAGGAAGAAGAGAAGGGATAACTACCCTCAATCCAAATATGCCACCCTCAGCTGACGAGGACTGACCAAGTGCACACACTATCAGAAATATAAAAATAAAACCACGGCCAAAAGAACTTCAGAGGTTCTAGGTGAGAGCCTTTAAATGCACCTTCCAGTCCTCGAATTCCTGGGCTACCTGGGGCCACATTGTAGAAGTTGCTGTGACTGTGGTCTGTGCAGAAGGGCCCTAGGGCTAGGCTGGAGCTGGGGCTGGAGAGGAGGGAAAGTGGGGGTGGGAAAGGCCCCTGGAGCACCAGGGACCGGAGCATCCTGAGGCTGCTAGTGCAGGCTGTTCCTGTCACGGCTCCCTTACCAGATACCTTTTTGAAAGTACATGTATTGGAAAGCAGCCTGCCTCTAAATCAAAAAGGCATTTTAGTAAGGGCCTGTAGGTGACACAGAGAGGGAGTGTGGGTTGGCTTGTGCTGTTCCCTGAGAGTAAAAATGGACTGGATACATTGCTGGAGGAAATGTAAAGTGGTGCAACTGTTCTGGAAAACGGTTCGGCAGCTCCTCAAAATGTTAAACATAGAGTTACTGTAGGATCCAGCAATCCCACTCTTAGCATATATCCAAGAGAAATGAAAATGCTCATCCACACAAAAACTTGTACATGAATGTTTATAGCAGAATTATTCACAACAGTAAAAAAAGTGGAAACAATCTCTATGTCCATCAAGTGGGGAATGAATGAAAAAGGTGGACTGTCTAACCATCGACTAAAGTGCTATACTTGGTAATACAAGGAAGAAAGTTCTGCCACATATTTCAATATGGATAAATCTCAAAAATGTTAAGTGAAATAAGACCACCATTATAAAAAAAATGTCCCCAATAGGCAAATCCATAGTCAGAAAGTAGATGAGTGACTGCCAGGGGTTAGAGACGGGGAGAGCAGTAAGTGACTGCTTATGATATAAACTTTCCATTGGTGTGATGAAAATGTTCTAGAATTGGATTGTGGTGATATTACACACCTATGTAAATACACAAAACCCTAGTGAGTTGTACACTGTAAATGGGTGAATTTTGTAGTGTGTTCATCATATCTCAGTAAAGCTGTTAAACAATCCGACTAGAACATCTGTAACAACGGGGTCAGCAGGGGAGGATATTCTGGGATTGTGGAGGGTCAGGGAAGGGCTACCAGCTGACCTCACAGCGGGGGGCACCACAGTCGGTCCAGCTGCACTTATTTAAATGGTCTGATGGGCACTGTTGAGGGGTGGGCTGTGCTGGAATATTTAAGCATCCTGGGTGGGCCAGACCAGAAAGAGGGCAGGCTTTCTTCTCTGGCAATGCTGCAAAGACCCTACAGCTTCTGCGCAGGCCTGGTGGGCAGGTGGTGCCCCCTAGGGAGAGGATGCCTTCCTCAAGGGTGTCCTCCAGGGTTAGGCAATGGGATGTTTAAGATGAAATCCCAGTTAAAGTTCGAAACACAGGTATTCAGGTATGTGGTATGTAAAAGCCCAAAAGCAGCACAAGAAAGATGTAAGAGTTCCACAAAAACATAGCTCATTAATGTTGAAGATCCATTACATCATGCAAAGTGAAACGGGTCAGCACAGAAGGACAGACACTGTATGACTCCACTTATGAGGTATCTCAGTGAGTCAAACTCTCTGAAGCAGAGAGCAGAATGGTGGTTGCCAGGGGCTGGGGGTGGGGGACATGGGGGGTGCTACTCGATGGGCATGAAGTTTCAGTTGTGCAAGAAGAGCAAGTTTAGAGACCTGCTGTACGACATCGTACCTAGAGTTCACAGTATTATACACTTACAAAAATCTCATGTTAAATGTTCTTATGACGACAATGATAACATGGAAGTAGAAGCTTAGTAAGTCGGGGTCACCTCTCATTCCTTCCCTCAGCATATTCACTGAGCAGCTACTCTGTCAGGCACAGTTGTGACCGAAACAGGTACAAATATCAGCCTCCAATTAGCCTGCACTTTACTGGGGCCTTAGGAGGGTAAAGCAAACATTATATAGCTTTTCATATTATGGGGAATTGACAGGCAGGCAAACTGCAATTGTCAATGGTGCAGGACGGGCAGGGGAGGCTTCTCTTTTAGGTGCCCAGAAGCAAGGGAAGGAAGAAGAGAGCACCCTTGGGTTAGGCTCTTCCTGGGCAGAGGTTACAGTCAGGGTCAGGGCATGTAATCATGCATGCAGAGCAGACTGTGGGAAGGGGAAGAGGCCGAGACCCTGCAGGGTTGTAAGCAGGGACTCGTAAGATCTGGCACCTGCAAACTCACTGTTGCTGCTGAGAACTATCACTGGCAACAGCAGAAGTACAAAAATCCCAATAGCAGTCTTTGAACGAAGGGTGAACTGTGTTAAGGAGAATTCACTCCACTCTGCCTGAGTGGATATAAAGTGTAGGCAGGAGTACCCACCTTTAGAAGGAAGATGAAAATGGTGTGTTGCCTATACAAAAAGGCAGACAAGAAGGAGGCAAATATTTGCAGAAGGACCAGGAGGCCAATCTGGGGGAAAACAAGCCACATAGAAGAGAATTGCTGCCCTGGCTGGTGTGGCTCAGTTGATTTAGCATGGGCCTGTGAAGCAAAGGGTCGCCAGTTCGATTCCCAGTCAGGGCACATGCCTGGGTTGCAGGCCAGGTCCCCAGGAGGGGACACAGGAGAGGCAACCACACATTGATGTTTCTCTCCCACTCTTTCTCCTTCCTTCCCCTCTCTCTGAAAATAAATAAATAAAATCTTAAAAAAAAAAAGAAGAGAATTGCTGGGAAGACTTTGTATTATATAAATTAGTAAGAATAAAGGATCAAAGGTGAGATGATAATATAAATACTGCAGAGCTAGGAAAACAAAATTGTGAATTAGAAACAGTAAAGAATGAAACAGATTTGCTGAAAATTTAATTACAGATACAGGAATGTAAGCCTCTCATTTACAGGCTAGAAAGTTCTTGAAGAGGGCAGTTTTGCCATTTTTGTATTACCTGCCTAAGGCCCAGCAGACCATGTATCATCATGGACACATCAATTACTACTTCAAAAGGAGAAAGAATCCCTGGCTGGTGTGGCTCAGTGGATTGAGAGCCAGCCTGCAAACCAAAGAGTCACTGATTCAATTCCCAGTCAGGGCACAGGCCTGGGTTGTGGGCCTGGTTACCTGGAGCGGGTAACCTGAGGGGGGTGCGTGAGAGGCAACCACACATTGATGTTCCTCTCCCTCTCATCCTCCCTTTCCCTCTCTCTAAAAATAAATAAAAATCTTTTAAAAAACCCTCGAACCACAAGCCTACTCAATTACATCAGCCTGCAGAGCCTGACTGTGATGATTCCGAAGTTTACAACCAAATACTACTTACGTTGACCTTTGCTCCCTGGTTTCTTTCTCATTTGTGGCAGAGCTTGAGGGCAAGATCCTAAAGGAGTTGTTTTCTTTAAATACCTCTGTTCTCGGCTCTGAAATGCAACTTTCCCTCGTCTTTGTTGAGCAGGAAGTATGAGAGCTAAAGGACGAGGTTGAAGTTCCAACCTTTATCCTCTTGATAAAGCAGAGCATAATTATGCATGGATGGTACAGAAATAACCACGTAAGTACATTTTCACTGTAGTTGCAGAGAGAAAAGAGAGAGAGAGAGATGCAAACTGGGAGCTGTTTGTAATGAGCATTGGCCTGGGAGTTGGGGAATTCAGGGGTAGAGCTGGGAATTAAAGTTAATGGGCATAGGCAGCATGGCTTTGGGACCACCAGATCCCATTTCTTCTTGTGTTAAATGAGGGTTTGGGCGAGATGATTTTTCAGGGCTCTTTCCAGACTAACATTCTGCCTGTTTTGTTTTCGACTGTAGATGAACTGTGTGAATGGCTATATTAAATGTATTAGTGCATCATTCCTATTATATTAATTTCTAAATTAACACTCCAGTATATCAAGAACACGCTTACATTTGAGGAACCTCAGATAAGGACAAGTTGCCCAGAATCACATACTAATTGGTAGAAGAGGAACTTAAACCCCAGAGCAGCTCTCTGCAGCCAAGCTCCTGACCAGTGTATAGTAGTAGGAAGAACTGTACCTTATATAAAAAGTTTACCATTAACAGTTTTTTTACATTAGCAAAATTTTAGAGTCTTGCGTAGAAGAACGTGATTTTAAAAAAGACCTTAACTTCAGAGATGCACTCTTGGTCTTTGCATGGCAGGGCCTGCTCCTGCAGGTGGCAGGTGGAATGGGAGCCAAGCTGAAAGCCAAGGGCCCATGGTTAGGAATCTTGTTCCCAAATGAGATTGTGTACAGGCCACTTCATACTTTAGAAGGCATGTCACACACCTTCTCCTCGGAACATTGCTTCTCAAGGTCTGGTTCTCAGACTCCTGAGACCCCTTCGTGGTCTATGACTGTGAAGCCTATTTTCATAATACTAAAATGTTATCTGCCTTTTGCCACTGCACTGATATTTGTACTTAACTGAGGTACAAAAGCAATGGTGAGTAAAACTGCTGGCATCTACGCGTGAATCAGGCCAGTGGCACCAAACTCCAGGTAGCGTTCATGATATTCTTCATTGCCAAGTACTTGTAGTACAAAGAAAAGACCTGTTTCACTTCAGAATGTCCCCTGAGAAGCAGTAAAAAGGACTACTTTTATTAAATGTTAAACCTTCAGCTGTGTGACAAAACGCTAAGGGCCACGAGGCTCCCGCATCCTGTAGTTCTGTGCAGTGCTGGTCTCAGAGGAAAGCGCCCGGGGCCACGGAGCTGGGGGCTGAGCAGCCACCTCGAGGGGCGCACCATCACTGCCTGACAGCGCGGCAGACAAACTGTGGTTTTCAGCAGGGATGTTCTTGAAATGAACAAAGTGAGCTTCAAAGAAAACATCAAACAATATTTATTGCCAGTGATAACATCTTAGATCGGAAGCAAAATTTCTAATTTTGAAAGACTTGTATCCACCACTGTTTGACTTAGATTTTCCTGAGACTTCTGGTGATACTTTGATACAAATGATGTGATTTTCTGATATGACACATAATGAAGTATGTCAGCACTTGGGAGATCTATATACACTACAGTAGTGATGTAACTCATAACTACATCAGGGAAGCATTATTTTCTACATGACCAATGCATACTATAAAATTATGCATGGGTAAAAGATACATACAAAATGCAAGACAGACCAACTGATTTTAAGGTAAGAGTATGAAAAAGTCATCGATGTAATTTCAGATGCCATATCGCAGGCAATCTTTAAGAAACTTAAACCATTATCTTTAAGAAGCAATGATTTGAATAGGCTCTTAGAATATGCCTTTTTTCCAACCACATACCTGTGCAAGGCTGGATTTTCCTCACATGCTTCAACCAAAGCAAACTGTCACCAGATTGAATGTAGAAGCAGATATGAGAATCTATCTGTGTTTAATTAAGCCAGACATTAAAGAGATTTGCAAAACTATGAAACAATTCACTGTCTTTGCTAATATTTTTTGGGGGGTTTAGACAAGTTTCTTGTTCATAGACATATGTAATTGATGTTAATATATCATCAATCACAGCATTATATAAAAGTGAATATATCTATTTTAAAATGTTTTGATTTCTAATACAATGACTATTGATGGATGAAAATCACACAACGAAAGCAATTGGAGTCCTTGATAGCTTTTAAGGATCCAAAGGTCCTGAAACCAAGAAACGCTGGGTGGGAGAAACGCTGTCAGCTCACCTCACATCCTCACAGGCAGCTCAGCTTGTGACACAGGCAAACCTGGTGCCCTGAGGGCAGAAGTTCACAGCTGGTGCCCGCCTCAGCCTCCGTCTCTAAATTTCCACTCCAGAGCTCTGCGGGGCACCATGCTGTGGAGCACCCGGGTGTGACCGGGCCGCTCAGTGTCATCTCTAGCAAAACTCGAAAGGAACGATAAGTGATGTTCCTTTTTACCATGGGTCGGGGAAACCAGCACACCGATGAAGTGAACAGGGCCACTCTAGCGCTGCACTAACTCCATCGCACTGCTCCCCGTCTGAGCCCCCCCCACGAGCAGCGAAGAGGAAATTTTAGTGACGGTGGGAACTTACGAAGATCACTCTGTCTGTCTGTCCTTCACACCCTGAGGGAACTCTGACCCCTCGGTGACTGCAGCTCTCCCTGAGGCCATCAGGGTGGCCACATTACATCCAAGCAATGGGAACTGCCTGTTTTCTCTTACCACTCGTTTTTTATTTTTGAAGAAACAGCGATTTTCTTAGAAGTTCTTGGCATTCTTGTATCCTCTGACTCTGAAGTGAAGTTGTATTTAGGTGGAATTTGTAATAAGCACAATATCCTGAAATTTGGGACTTTGCTGTTTGAGATGAAAATGAACTGTTGTTTTTCTTTTATTAATACAATACCTTTAAAAAGAGGGAAAGTCAAGTCACTGAAGTGCTGGGAAAGCAGTTTACAACCAAAGAAGCTAGTTAACTGTGAACAGGGGCTTGTGAATCCCGACATCTCAGACTGACATCTGTGATGAAAGACTGGCTGATCAACGCCAGTGGGGGCAGTGCTTGCAGAAAAGGGGCAGGACACCAGGATATCCCCAGTGTGGATATGGCGGGGCAGATGATTTACTGCTGCTCGCTGCTCACAGTATGATGGATACTGAACAAGGCTCAGGAAAAAAGTCAAAGCCGTAGCGTTTCCCAAGTCACTTGCCTCTCCCTGCGGCTGTCCACACACACCCTGGTCCGGCCATCAGCACAGCAGGGGCGCTCAGAATGCAGAAAGGCTGGTGTATAGCGATGGGCCAAACCGGAACCTGAACCGAAATTAGTAGCCACTATCTCTGCAAGCAGAGATCATGAGCAGGTGCTTCTGAAAGATATATTCACCACTATTAAAAAACTAACAAAGTTTAGGGAATTATTAGACCTCAGTTTTACTTATTTTTTTCCTTCCCTGAAGAACTGGCTTAAAAACAACTTTTTGGGGAATGATATATAGTAGGTATTTATTTGAAATGAAAAAGAAAAGTACCTGGACTATTGCATTTAATCATGTATTGTAATTGTGTTACTCTACCTTTTTGCATCAGAGACAGATATACAACGAACATTCGGTTATCACAGATTGCACACTAGGTAGTAATTCTTCAGGCCTTTACATAACCACCAAAGAACAGATATTGGATTCTGCAATATAGTACAAAAGTCCACAATGAATCCAGTCTTAGCCAGTATCTTCAATTTACTTCTGTTGCTGTACAAATAATTAGCCAATTTCTAGGGATTACAAGTTAATAACAGGACAAAAAAAAATATACATTGCACTGACACAAAAAGTCAGCCGTGTTAATAGTTCATGCAACAAGTAACCAAACTTGCTGAAATTAAAAATACTTTCTAAAAACAGTTTTAACGGCATAAATATTTTATACACAGTTCATTTACCAAAACCAAAATGTATTTAAATGATACAAAGAAAAAATAAGTTTCTACCAACTTTATACATAAGAAAGTGCAAAATAACTTATCTAGAGTGTTTTGCTATTATCCAGATGGATGGCTGCTATGGGCAGCTGTTCTCCTCTTCTGAAGCACGGCATGACAGTGGCACACTACACACACACGTTAGAACATGGGGATGAAGAGGCGAATGGGTGGATGGATGAACAAAGGAACTACGCAGATCAGGCAGGACCCCTGTGAGGTACTCTCAGAGAAAGAGTCAGACCACACGAGTGTGGATGTACATGCTGAGAATATAGGTCGGCAAACAAATTTACGTGGACCAAAGAAAGACATTCAGAGAAACAATTAGTTTATGCACATGAGTGTACTTGTATGTGTGAGTGATTGTGATTTCTGCATTAGAAAAAAACAAAAAGCCCCACTAAACAAAACAGTTGCCCACAGCACCAGCTGCCAGAGGAAATACTATCATGAGGGTTTTGGTTTCTACCTCCTGGTCATGGAAGTTGTGTTGGAAAGTTTAAAAGTGTTCATCCCATGTAACTTATTACAAAGAGGAATCGAGGAATTACCTTTAAGTAACTACATAACACACATTCATATATTCAAGTCTTTAAAGAACACCTCTGCCACTGGGTTTGGGGTAACATGGTTCATGGACACAAGGAGGACGCTTCTTTTCAAAAGTGTAGAATAACACTGCTACAACTCATCTACAGGGCTGGACGGGGCAGAGCCCACGGCTGTGTGACAGCCTAACTCCTGCAGGTGCCGAACATCCAGTACTAGTTATCAGAATTGAAGAGAGATGGGGAGGGGCAGGGAGAGCGTGGGGAGGAGTGAGACACAGAAAGGAAAACAGAACACAACTTTTCTTCAAATTAAAGTATTAATGCCAATAATCCCTTTATTAACACGTATATCTGCACTTTTAGAAATGGAAGTGTCTTAATCGATTTTGATATGTAATCATAAAGAGACTGTAGGCTCAAACCTAGGTAAATAAAGGTTTAAATTTAGTAAGCATAAGGCACTAAAGCAGCCTTTATATTTTCTCTTGGAGACCTAGTTATCAGGAAGAACGTATTTGTTCTTAAGCTGGTTTCAGCCCATTAGGTACAAGGTTACTATTGTACCAATGCCTGTTTTTGAATGCATGTGCATATATGTGCATTTTAGTGCATAAGGGTGCCTGTCACCAGGGCCTGAAGACGCACGGTCTGGAAAGCCAAAGCCACTGTCCTGTGTGGGCCTCCATGGGGTGTGGAGGCCCGTCCTTCCTTTCTGGGCCGTCAATGATTCTACATTTTTCAATCACCGGGCTTTTAGAATTGTTCATAATATCATCACTAAATATCTGAAAATGTTAAAATCTAGATTAATTGTTTCATTTGTTTATATATATATATATACATACATATATATGTACATTACAGACATTTAAAAAAATCCCTTCACCAAAGCCATTTTTTCTGTAAACTAAACTTATCTCTTAGCCTCTACCAGCTTTAGTCTCCCTGGATTTGTGTGTTCTGTTACCAACTAGTAGAACAAATTAAATAACTAAATATTAAAATACTGTAATTATATTCATAGCAAAAACAAAAAAATAGACATCGATACAGTATAAATCTCACTGTTTTCAGGTAGATGGCATTAAATGGTAAAGGTTAATTATAAGCAGTTCTGACATGTTCCAGTTTTATAACAAGGTTTATATGTTAACTCTGTACATTGGGTTTTTTTTTTTAACCCTTTTTTGAAAATAAGCTCTAGTAGAACTTTTAGTGTCAGCAAAGACACATACTTACTATGTTCTATGCAAGAGAAGCTAGTTTGGGTCACATGCAATTCTATTTCCCTTCGCTGAGGCAGAGCTGTTTCCTGCCTCGCGCTGGTCTCCGGACCACCTCTGTGCAATGCTGAGAAGGTGTGCTGTGGCCAAATGGCAGTCCCAGTAGCAGTTCACAAGGGGCCCTGTGACATAGGAACATTGAGGTGGTGTGTAGCCAGGTGCAAGGTGCCCCGATATTTCCAGGGCATCTTACGGCTGGACTCCTATTCTCCCACGCTGTTTCTAAAGAAGGTCTGCGTTATTTTGGTTACTAGCCTAGTCTGAGTGGAGATCCTGTGGGCAACGCAAAGGAAAGAACATCGGGCACACGAGCTGGGTCTGGGAAGGGGCGGGGAAAGACCACATATAATGTCTTTGAGGATTTAAAAAAAATTTATAATTAACTGGTGAGAGATGTCAGACAAACCATACGAAGTTCACTGAGTTAGTGGTTAAGTTTGAAGTCTCATGTTACAGGCAGTAAAGTCCTTATTTAGAAAAAAGGCCTTTAAACCTATTTACAATATACACAGTTACTTGCAAAGAAGTCTGATTTACAACCATTTTCTCAAAGCCTTTTGTTGTTGTTGGTTTTTCCAAATAAGGATGAGTAGCTCTACAAAAATGAGATACACATACACAAAAAAGACGGTTAATAAGTGAGGATTTTCTCTTGGAGACAGCTATTGTAAGCAGGGAGAATCAGATGTTGACACTGCCGCCGAGGAACCAACCACCTCATGTTCTTCTTGTGCTGTTCACCCGAACGGTGTCTGCTCCATTACTGTACTCTACACCCATTTATTCAGTGATCCCTTTGAATGCAACACTGCGAACACGCGGCACGAAGAGATGTGTAAACGGAGACTGATGCCTTCCGAGCTCTACAGGGAACCGGGAAGGGGGTCTGGAGACCATGGTCTCCATCAGCGTGTTGAATCTTCAACAATTTCGAGGCCCATCTTCTGAAGCCCTCTCGTGCTGTAAGTTGTAGTAACAGTTCTGACAAACACGCACTGGGGACGAGATTTTCAAACGTTTGATTTCTGACTGAAACCGACTGCACCTAAAGGAAAGGCAAATATCAAGCAGTTATAGGTCCTCTCCACGTTTGACCACTGGCTGAGAAATACTCATTCAAAAATCAAAAGGGAAGCTCGCAGCATACTGCCCAAGGCCACACGGAGGTCCTGGGCTTGACCGAGGACCGAAGGAATGCTGCATTTCTTATTTCAGTCTATGAAGAAAAGGAGTATTAAATCGAGGAAGGCTATTTATTTGGTTGTAGAAAATTTAAAACAACATTGAGATTCTCCTGCAGGATGAAGCCATGGGGTCTGAACAGCCGTGGCCACCCTCCCGGGGCAGGCCCGCTCCTCGGGCCCTACAAACTCACAGGGACGCTGACATCCTCACTGGAGCTAGACTTTTTTCTCTTGGCAGAAGACTTATTACACATTTCAAACAACACTCTGGTCACTACAAAGTTCCTTTGGACTTTTATAGACACTTGGTTTGATCCTAAGCTGTTTCTTAAACAAGTAATTTGGTCCAAATGTTTTTTCATTTTGTTTATTTTGATAAATTCCTTGAAGTAGACAATACTTAAGAGATGTTCGAATTCTTTAAAATGTATTCCTATTACTGGAATAAAGCAGGGTGCAACCTTGGACATGGTGCTTAATCACATTAAGCTTGGCTTCTCACAAGACTAAAATAGAGAATTCAATCTCCTCAATTAATCTACCAGTAAAAGTGTTCAGCGAATAAATAAGTGTTGAGTGAAATAATAAATCTCTTATGCTACCAGCGTAAGAGATTTAAAGGACTGCTATTGGACTTTGAAGAGACCCTCAGGAGTGCTGACCAAGTGTTTTCTGGTGATTATTTCTGCCCTTTTCAGCATCACAATTGCAACAAAAAAGTACAGAAAGTGAAGACTGATTTAGACTGACACAGCAATCTGGAGTTGGGGCCCAGAGCAAATCAGAACCTATGTGTTGGGCATAATTAATATTCTTAGAGCTTAACCCACAGAAACTCAAAAAGCTTGCATCTCATCTTACTTCTGGCAGAAGAGCTGACCGCAGTTCCGGCAATGGTGCCGCCTCTCTGTGAGAGAAAACCGCACGGAGCAGCCCGAGCAGCTGTCGCCCCCTTCGTCCTTCACCCAGTGGTCTGCAGCGGAACGGCCTGGCTGGTCACTCACAGACCAGCTGAAAACTCGGCCTCGACTGTCGCCAATGAGGATCCTACTGTGATCCCTGCGGGGAGACAGAACAGAGTCACCTTAGGGGCAGCCTCAGAACAGCCTGCTGGCGGAAGGGCGCTTTCTGTTACCCTTGAGGCTCTCCAGTTTTCAGTGGGGATACGTGTTGGAGTGGGGGTCGTGTGCACGAAGATACAAAAAGAACTGAGCCCAAACTTACACTTCTATCTCAACTCTCTTCGGATCAAACCTTACCATATCTCTGAAGCAGGAGGAAGGCAAAGTTGTTTTTTTGTTTAACTTGGAATTAAAATCTACACATTGCCAAGTTTTTTCTTCTGATTCATCTGTTTGAGCCACATATGAAAATGAAACCTGTTTTCCCCAAAGACGGGCTTGGAGTATGTGGCCCCGGGCACAGCCGACGGATGACTCAGTTTTAAGCGTAGCTGGAAGAGGTCTGACACTCACTTGGAGACACCCAGGGCGGTGATCTCTGCCGGGTGCGCGTTGTCCTTCCGATCGAAGGCCGTATGCATAGTTAGCTTACTCCTGAACACCAGCTGCCGCTCCCATCGGTACCCTGGAGTGGAAAAGTGCAAGATGTTGCAAATGGAAGTGAGGGAAGCCAGTGTTTGGTAGGTACACCCTAATATGGTGCTCTCCAAAGGTGGGGTACCATAAGATACGGTTACTGCAGCTTTTCCAGTTCTCAGCAGCTACTGCCTCCGTGGAAGGCAAAGCGATCTAGCTCAGTCTTTACCATGGGCCAGGCGGGAGAACGTATCACACGCAAAGACGAATATAGAGAAGGGGAAATCAAGAACATACAATTCCTCCAGTGGAAGAACCTTGCCTCTATCTCAAAGTTACCTGTGAATACAGTTTTATTTTTATCTGTAAACAATAATTTGCCTATTTTCAAAAGCTTTCATGATTTGTGAATGAAGTTATGGGTTTGAGGCACCTCTCTTTAAAAAATGCCAAACATACTGCAAACACTATTGTGGGGTATAATCTCTACATCCACTTTACATAGAACATTTCTGAGGCTTTCTCTGTGGGTGGTCCAGGTCACAGGAACGGGGCTCAGGGAGAGCTAGAGCCCATCGCCTCCTCCACCAACCCTCACGCCACCCACAAAGGACCCGAAGGACACCAGACTCCAAGTTACCAGGCTTCAGTCTGCTGTAATTCCTCACTTCAGTGGGATTGGGGTGAGTGTGGTTAAGGGGACCCTGCAAAAGGGCTCTGGTCTGCCCCTCTGAATAGTTCACAAATACGAAGCCATCTTTCTCATCGAGACTGAGCTGGTCAGACCAGCGCCTGGAGTCATCAGAGCCACTGTCAGTACACCAGGCGGCTGTGGCTCGGCAGGAAGCTGCCCGGGGCCTGTGGCCGGTGCTGCTGGGCTGGCTGAATGTGTCCTTGGGATCCTGGCTGCTGCTCTGCTCATCTGCTTCTGAATCACTGCTGTCCTCATCCTGGGCTTCCTGTCCTGGGTAATGCATTGGGAGAATTAGGAAACACATCTACAACACAGTTAGATCTAGTTTTCTCCCACTGGTATTTTTCCTCTATCAATTATGACAGAATAGACATAGTATTTTAAGATAAGCATGACAATAAAAAAATTGCCAGAAATTTCAGCTAGATTACACACACACACACACACACACACACACACACACACACACACAAAACCAGCAGAATTTCTGAGTTCATAAAATGCTTTGGCCAAAACATTATTTTTTTCAGAGTCTGGTCACAACCTTTGCAAATCTCTCACTGTCTGCCTCACTACCACCATTTAGCGAGATGGTGCCAACTCTCCTCCATGCAGCCTGGCCCCATCTTATGGAAGACTTTGCACATGACACTAGTTCTACTTAGAGCCAACTTCCTAATCTCTGTGCATTCCCATGTTACGTATCTTTCAAGGCACAGCTTAACTACTTCTTTCCCTAAACTCTTACCTAGTTCCTGTAGCAGAAAGTAATCCTCTCTCGTGGACTCCTTCAACAGTTTTGTGCCTTTTGTGTATTTGTAACTCTTATCCCAAACTATTACTTTTGGACAGTCTTTCTAAAGACACAGGTCAGCTTGAGGGAAGGGGCCCCCAAAACAGTGCCTTCCATGTAGCAGTCAATATAAATGATGACACAGATGAATAAATTACTGATGAAAACTTTAATTTAGGATTTTGGGTTTTTTTCTTCTTTCCATTGTTACTTTGTATTTCCTCACATGAATCCCCACTCCCCTACAATACAGTGCACTGGAAGGAAAATTATGAAAAACACACACATATAATTGGAAAAACTGAGAGAGTAAGAACAAGGGTGCAAGCACCAGCCTGCTAAGAATACATATTTTTCAGCAGGACAAACACTTCATTTGCTTCCCTCTACTCAGTAACACTAGTGGGAGGTGGCTAATTTGAGTGGACCTTTTTCGCCCTAATGGCTTACGAGTATGAGCTTTAAGGTCTTCACACAAGCAGTCTTGGAAACAGTTCTGATTTCTGGGGAACCACTGGCTTGTTTTCCCTTTCACCCAGGCAACTGCCCTCAACCCCAACTTCTACACTGCCCAAGGCCAACCCTTCCTGTGGGCCACCCCCCCATCTGCCACTTCTGCCAAACCCCGTTGACAACATGCGTGCACAAGAAGGAAGAAGAGCGACGAATGTCTCTCCTCCCTTAGTCTAACTCCTTCTTTGATCTCACTTATTCAGCTCGCCTTCCACTGCTATTTTCTTAAAATCTTTGTTAAAGGGAGGGAAAGCGACCCACTTCTTACTGGAATTAATCCAATGTCTGACACACAACTGAACTGTTACATCCCGAAACACCCAGATGACCTTTTCATGGAGCTGCAGTGGACAATGTAGAAATTTACACACACTGAAGTAACAGAAGCATTAGGATGCCCTGTTACATCCATCGGGTCACTGCTGTTTCATGGCAAAGTAAAAACCACTTTTGGCCTACAAAGAGAAGCTATTTGTGCCTTTCTGATAATAAGTCTTTTCTCTTAGTAATCCCCTCCTCCTATTGTCCAACTCAGATGGAATTCCCAACGTACAAAAATTAACCACAGAGAAACAGTCAAAAGGCCAAACTTAAAACCCTTTCCAGGAAGACTCTTGCAAAAACTGTTCTAAATCAAATGGGGTTAAGTTCTCTGTATATCAGCCTGGTTTTATAGCCAACCATTCTGTACAGAAATCAGTTATCTCTATAGTTCATTTTGAAGTGCTTCACAGATAACAGACACCAGGCTTCAGTTTGAATGAATGCTCTTCTTGGGCAGGCCCAGGGTGAGGACACTGGTGTTGGGAACCGCTCTGTCTGGTTTCAGGAGTTGTAACTACTCCCCATGGCTAAGGCTGAGTGAGTGACCTCCGGTCTGTGAGCCACTAAGGAGACAAAGCTTATCTCCCTGGCAGGAGAGCTGCTTCTGCGTCATCCATCTCTGGCTCCCAATGCTTGGTCGGTTAGTCAGAGACTAAGGGTAAAACCCCTCAGAGGAGAGGCAACCCAAGCCAGACATGATCACGTGGGAGGCCATCAAGGAAGGACTTGGGGGGCTGCAGCAAAGAGGGGGTGAAGGACCCTCACCCCTTGGCTATTTTGACATAGCCCGGGTCCCCATTCCGTCTGGGAGAAGTGCTTCCTGGCTCGAATCCACTGAAGCCTGAATCTATGACAGGGAGGGAGTGTAGCCCTTTGCCAGCTAGAGCAGGTTCTGGGATGATAGGGCATAAGAAAGAATTTGTAAAGTCCTGTGAAGCCTGCTTTGCTAAGAGTGCTCTCATTCATATGATAAGGGTACAGGCAGGAAATGAGTATGTCCCCTAAAGTTTTTTGCAAGGCCCTTACCTGACAGACACTGACTCAGATTAAGCCCCCAGATTTCTTTGAAATGTTATCTGTTCTTTGATCCTTGCTGCCTGACATTGATTGATGAGCTTTGTCTATATCACTGTGTGTTGTGAGCCTAATATCATTGAGGTAGGGGACTCCTGGCCATTCTCCTTTGAGAGACTGAAAACCTTTCCTCCCCAAGCAGATCATGTCTTGGTAGCATTATTTTCATTTATGGAGGCCAGGGGGCGCTCTGTGGGCAGAGTGCCCGCCGGCCCCTGCCCACTGGCCCATCTCTGTGAAGAGTTTACAAACTTGAGGCCAGCCTGTCATCCACACTGAGCCTGCCAAGCGATGGGCAGACAAGCTGTGGGCCTGAGGTGCAGGCCACCTGACTCGTTCAACACTGTGCCCTCCAGATTCTGCGTTGTATTTTTACAACGGAAAGTTCAAGCCCTTGATACTCAAAAAAGCTAGTAACTGTGTTTACAATGGGATGTGGAAGCCACTCCAACATGCTCACCCCACCGAGTGCTGCCCAGTGAATCAGAGAAAGCTCTGCACACCCACCCAGCTATTTCACACACCAGGTGCCTAGCAAGCTTCTGGCAGCAACGCCCAACCAGCCTCAGGCTCTGGTTTATTGTTTGATGTAAGTTTATACATAATGACTTAAAAATATGAAACTGTCAAATAACATTTTAGAAAGTATTAAATACCTATCTGTGCTTCTGGACAGTCTTCCTGCATTTCTACGGCTTCAACGGGCTCAGGAGCTGGTGTTTCAGGAACTTGCAAAAATTCCATTCTCCAAAACTGAATTTAAACAATGGACATGTTACTGGATGCAGATGAGTTCTCGGGGTTAAACAAGTAACTTAGTTTCTGTCATTGCATGTAATTAAATTTCCCTGTATCTTGAAAAATGTAGCCGGAGACTGACTACACATAGCAGTGCTTCTCACACTGTGTTCAAAGAGATGCCTACGGGTGTTTCTTGGTGGAGAGAAAAGGACTATGGTTAAGGAAGTTCGAAAAACACGGTCCAACTAAGTACACTGTTTTACTTCCTACAAAAACACCTGACAGCCTCGCACATACCAATACATACTCTGGATCTCCAAGAAGGCATTCAGGAAGCAGGATCCCCAGACGTATTTGGCAACGGAGCTTTCCATGAGGCCTCAGAGACGAAGCCGCCTCCCTCTGGGGAGCGGCTCTGGGCTGTGCCTGCTGTCTCAGGTGCAGGCCTGGTGCGGGAGGGCTGGGAACAGCCGCACTGTGACTAACAGGCAGCAGTCGGCTGCACTCTGCTTTCACTGGGTGCAACCACAGGAAAGCACCACCAAGTCCAGTCTCAGAGAAAACTCTCCAAATGTTAGAACAGACTACAAAGGCAAACATTCTGTGGATTCCATTTTCTGTAGCAGCCCCGCAGAGAAAGCTAGGATGAGGGTAAGTTATCTAGGGTTTGGGGGATCACCTAGGCCTATAGCGAGGGAATGAATGACCTCAGGCTTCAAATGTTTTCTAGCTCCTTGATTCTAGGTAGAAAAGAGACAGCCCCAGTTTTCCCTAAGAAGTCGTTTGGTAAGCCGAGAGCCAATTCGTGCACATTTGTATTTTTAGCAATCCCAAGGTGACATGGAAATCATGCTTAAGCGACTTGCTTGTGTCGAACTGCCAGGTGCTTAGTAGCACTAACAGAGCTACCTGATGGGAAGAAAAGAGGCCGAATCACCGATGTGCTCCACGTCTGAGAACACAGTGGCCGAGGTCTGTCTGAGTACGAGAGAGAGGTTGACGAACAACACAACAACCTGTTCGGGTGTCCTTCAACAGTGGATGGCCGCACGAGTTTCAGGAAAACGAGGGCAGTGGATGTCCTAACGTGTTTTCCAGACAGCTGACTTACCCGAACCACACCGTCCGAGTGTCCTGTGACTATGACGTTCTGTGTGTCCCACTCGTTCATCTCCGACACGCAGCAGCAGATGATCTGCTGGCTCCTTCCCGTGAACGTGTTCACACTCACAACAGGGTTCCCGTTGATGCTCCACACGTGGATGTAGGTGCCAGCGCAGGACACAATGTCCCCCTGGGAAGGCAGAGAAAACCTCCTCACTCACTTCGTATTACACTCCAGTTTCAGAAGTAAACTGAATCCTTGGCTTGGCTCTCAAGGAGAGAGAGTGGGTAATTTCTGAGGAAGCCTGGAACTCAGTGCTTGCTAACTTAAAAAAAAAAATAGCCTGAACAGAGGCCTCTTTAAGAATTCAAGGTTGAGAGGATGCTGCGGCCAAGGTGATTTCAAATGGAGCCAAAGGCAGGACTTCCATGTTTATGCTTCTGTATCGTGCTGAGCAGTGTTTTCTTCCATGTCAAAGCTGTCTGAGAAGGTGAACTACTCTTCTTCCCCCATTTTTACAAAGTCTACTTACACCTTTCACTTAGAGGTTAGAATCCACCTCCACCTCACTTTACAAAAGGAGTCCAATCACAAAAACCACAGGTCCAAAGAGAAATTCTTCAGTTCAGTTGCCTCTCTCTTCAATAAAGGAAAAGATGAAATCTTGGTGACATTGTAAGATCCTATTTTAAAATTTGTATTCACAGGAGGGTGGGGGAATGAGAAGGCAAAAAAGGTGAAACCTGGTATGTAAGTCACTTGGCAAAGAGAATAAACCCTAAGACTCCTGGAAGTTGTAATTCGGGTTTTTGTGAGGTCCAAAAACATTAAAGAACGGGCTTTTCCCTCAAACTCTACCAGGCTAGGCTCCACACAACCTGGTGAGACGACAACTCACTAATGTTGAAGTAATTAAGATGCTTCCTGAAGCATCTACTGTGTCAGTTAGACTTTCCATTTCAACCTTGTAAGGTTAGCTAGTAGAGGTCCTGCTTTAGAGAGGATGAAAGTGAAGTACAACAAGCTAAGAAACTTGCCTAATATCAGAGTGAAGATTTGAACCCAGCTCTTTCTGGCCCCAAAGCTTATACACCATACCACAGTGCCTCTCTTGTCCCTAGGACAGCCTGCCTGTCACGATGCTAGCTACTGAATTTAGAATCCCTCCTGCCCTTCTTCCACCAAGATGGCAAGAATCAAACCAAAACCCACACAAAAACAATACTTCGCAAGGCACTGGTATGTCTACCTCTATTGGTCACTGAGTCATGTCTGGCAATGAGTATCAGCACCGGAACTTTAATTAATGGCCTTGGTTTATGCAAGAGATGAGGGACAGCCTGTCCATCCTGCACTGAGTGAGACTTTCTTCGATGGCTCCAGGGAGCCCCCAGGAGAGTGCCTTAGAGAAAATCCTCTGGACGTGAGGGTTGGGCAGTAAGAGGAGGAACTGAAGGGCAGCAGTGAGGTACCTTAGACCAAAAATGTAGGCTGAAGTAAGCAGACTTAATATCAGCTGCAAAAATATAACACGAATAGAAATCTTTTCATGAAGCTTTTCCCTATATGTTATTAAAAGATTACAAAAGCATCTTACAAGAAAAAAAATCACTTTTCCATAGTGTTTGCAGCAACTATTACAATCCAATGGGTGTATACTGGCTCAAATAACAACTAGCTATAAATAAAATTCTCAGCAGTTAAGTGAAGAACCCCAATCAAGGTGCTCGAAAGCATGACCGAGTGCCTGACTCAAAGCAACACTGTGTCAGAGTGGTCCTGCTGCACGGACAGGTTGGTAAGGCTCTCCCCACAGACACCAGCATGACCAGCACTGCCTGCTGCTCTAAAAATGTCTTAAACCTTTCAAATACACCAAAAAGCAAATTTGATTCTTTATCCCGCATAAACCCATTCACTGTCAACTCTGATTACATCTACTATAATTAGACAATCTAAGCTCCATTCACTAGACTGAATTTGTATCTTTTTTCTTTTTCTTTGAATGACGACAAGGTATTTGACTAAAAGCATCATACTCAGTATCTTCTGGTAGAAATAAAAGCTATAGCATCCCTCAAAGGGAAAGCTGTCTGTGTGGGTGATGGTATGAGGTGGCTAGAACTACTCTGTGTCATGCAGGATGAGCTTGAGGAGGGGCTAAAGGTAGGCAGGGGTGAGAATGAGTAGGTAAAGCTAAGAAGTGATGAGGCTTGGGACCTCTGGTTGGTTTGCAAGACTGGTGTGCCTATGTGGGCATCTTCCACATACGGAAGTGATAACTTGTCCCCAGGACACAGAGACCTCAGCTTTTGTAAATCTATGCCTATCTTCCCTATTTATCAACACACCTTACAGCAATAATGAGAATCCTCGCCTGGCCCTCCTCAGGTGGGCCTGGTCTGCACAAGGGGCTCCTAGGCCAGTGCATTTATTTTATTCTGACTCATCTGTCTGTATATAAAATATTAATTTTAGATAAGTGATAATATTCTTTGATAATCTTGAGAGGTTTTAAAAATAGTTCTGTCACAATTTTTCTCTTGTTTGGGTACCTAAATGTTATTATTTTCACTTTACATAATAAACAAAAAAATAAAAATGTATTTCATAAAAATTTCAATGCAATTTTTTCCTGATTTCTGTTTCTGATATTTCATTGTTGGTATACCAAAATGCCTTTAATTTCTGAATATTGACTTTGTATCCCACTGTTTTGCCAAATTCACTTATTAGGTTGAGTAGTTTTTTTGTGGAGTCCACCAGATTTCCTATGTACACTATCATGTCATCTGCCCATGACAATTTTGTTTCCTCCTTTCCAATTTGGATGCCTTTTATTTCTTTTTCTTGTCTGACTGCTGTGGCTAGGATTTCCAATACTATGTTGAACAGGAGTGGTGAAAGTGGACACCCTTGTCTTGTTCCTGATCTTAGAGGGAAAGCTCTTAAGTTTTTGCCCGTTGAGTATGACGTTGGCTGTAGGTCTCTCATATATGGCCTTTATTATGTTGAGGAATGCTCCCTCTATTCCCACTTTGCTGAGTGTTTTTATTCAATGCAATTTTAACATTCTGAACAAATCATACAAATTCTATTTTTAAAAATGCCTATTCTAGAATGTTTTGTTTTGAACCAAATTTGCTCTTCAAAGTATGCAAGCAGTGAGTGAATTTTAAGACAAAATGCTGAGTTACAAACTTGAATAGCCATCTGCTTTTGCGAACAACACAAAATTCAAAGAAATGAGTTCTTATCAACTAGTAATTTTTTACTTATGTTGGCTAGACCTTCTTGTTTTCCTAGACATAAACCAAAAGGGCAATTTACTACTTACTGTTAATTCATTGATACAAAGAGCAGAAACTGAAGCTCGATGGCCTCGGAGCTGGGTTAGAAATGATAGCTTGTTCAGATCCCAAATGATGCAGGTTCGGTCACGGGAGCCGCTGACGATTATGTGATAGGCTAATGAAGCTGTGGCACAGGTGACTGTATCAGTGTGGCCAAGTAAGGCCTACAAAGCAGAACAGAAAAACCCAGGCTGATCACAGTGACAGGGCTGGTTAAGGGACAGCCAAGATCCTGGATGCACCAGGAAACAAGGGGCGTGTGCACTGGGGGTGTGTGCCTCGGGCAGCAGCGTGTGGGGAGTCTTCAGTCTGCTCTTGCCGATTGTCCCTCCCTGCCTCACCCCCCGGCTGAAGGATCAGTCTAGAGGACTCTGGAGGTGCTAGTCTCTATTTTTTATTACTTCTGTCCTGGCCTTGGGCCAGTGTCTTAGAAGGAAAAGAGAATAGCAACTGCTGCCCAGCTTGGGCTTCTTCCTACCATTTCTATGTGGAGATGTGTCGATTATGGCCCCCAAAATACAGACTTTGTACTCTGCATCTATTCTTTTATGCCACCAATTACTGTTAAGTCCATTGTACGGAGCTACAATTGGATGGATTTTTCAAAAAGTGCACACATGGTGAGAGCTGCACAGCTGTGGTATATGGTCCTGAGAAGATAAAGGGACAATGTCATCCTTATGTGTCTGTGACCTCCTGTCACTGAACTGGAGACATCAGGACATTTGTGCCCAAGAGGGATTCTTTCTTCAAACTAGAATAAGACCTTTCTTGCTAGAGTATGAAGAGAAACAGGACCCCTGGAAATGGCAATGAGGGAAAATAAGTATTTTCAAGAAAATACTGTTAGGAGTTCCTAACGGTAATCTGAATTTACTATTTAAATAGTGAACTGACTTAAAATTTGGGTCATACAGACATCCTTATTGTTGCTTAGTTAACTCTAGAAGGTTGTTTTTAATAAGAAGTGCTTTTTACTGAAAGTGACTGGCACACTAGCTTCAAAGCCCCTTTTCTAAATGGAAAATACTGTAAGCAGGAGTTTGGATCAGCGAACTGCACCGTCAACCTTACATGTATATGATCATGTCAAGACTGTATCTCCTTACACGGCTTACCTTTGGACCTTGCCCCCAGTGACGTTCCTGGGCTGCATAGATGGTCGTCGGTATGTAAGTACAAGGGGTTCAATTCTTTTCATAGATACTTTGTTTGAGTTTGGCTTTGAAATAAACTTTGTAGTCACACAGAACTCAATTTACATCCTGACTTTACAACTAAGTGTGATGTAGCCACGTATCTTAACCTCTCTAACCTGTGTTTTTTTTTCAGGTGTAATTACAGCTAATAACTATCTTGTAAAATTGTGAGGACTGAAGTTTTACATTTGTAATATTCACCACAGTTCCCTAAACATAGTAGGCACTCAAAAAATGGAAAATATTATTGCACCAATTTTCAAATTTGTATAATAAAAAGTATATACTCCACTCAAAAAATTGTATGATAAATTCACTCACAAACCAAATACTAAAAGGTGATGACTTAATCATAAAAGGATTTTTGCTTTAAGTAAAAATTTATAATAGAGTTGGTATATAAGTGATGAAAAATACTTGTTAATAACATCATCAATGGTTCTACTGAATATATACATGAATTTGTTATATCTTTAGGGATATGATAAATGAAGAAAGAGAAAGACAAAAGAATAAAAGATTTAATGGTTTAGCTGAATGAGATCATCCAGAAAGGAAATTAATATGAATCAACAGCATTAATATAATCTGGTTTGTAAAAACTCAATTTATATATAACTTTATAGAAACATTTATAGTACTTAAATATATTTTGAAATATATACACAGTTTGCTTCGGATTTTTAAAAAAGACCAGCTTAGGTCATTTTTATCTCCTGATTTCATTTCTTTTACATTTGAGACCCTTTCTAGCAAAAGAACACATATTTTTTTGGTTTTGTCCATTATGTCGCAAGTGCCTTGAAATCAAGGAAGTTTCTGAGTTCCTCTAGAGTGTGGGCAGCAGAGACGGAATATATTTCACCTGTTACGTTACCTGTTTGAGAGACAGGGTCTTGGCCTTTTCCTTCGAGGTACCCATCTCCCACACACACACAACTGTGCTTGTTCCGCTTGTGATAACCAGCTTGGGGTTGGGGCAGATTGCACAGAGAATCTGGCCCCACTCAGACAAACATTCATAAACAGTCACTGCCTGTAAAATAAAACAGATGTGAGACACATAGGCCATCAAATACTAAAATGTCTGAAACACAATGAGCATACTGGGTGAAGAACAGAGATTTCTATGCAGGTACAAACGACTGAGTACATTCTGGGCTGGTTCCAATTCAGCAACTTTTCTACTGCAGCTCTACTCTGCTACAGAAGAACTACCTGCTACAGACTCCTAACTATGGTTGCTGCTAAAAACCTTAACATAGGTCTCCAGTTTCTCTAGTCCAGGAAAATGAGGTTCAAACTATATGAAGCTCCGTAAGGTGCAGCGGGATAATCTGGTAACAGGATGTGTTTGCCTCAGCCGGTTAAAATATAAAGGGAAAGCATGAGTGCTGCTGATGAAATGTTAACTAAATTTGTTACAGTGCAACACAGAGACCTGCACAGACTACATCCATCTTGCTTTCAGGATGGGAGTGTCAGAGGGCAAACACAGGGCACTAAAGGATCAGTACACATGGTCTCTCCCAAGAGGTACTTATGGGGCTGCTGATGCTTGGGGGATGGGGTGACAGGTCTTCTGTCAGCCATTTAAGAGTCCCAAAATAATAAATGGGCCAGGCAATGACTCACTAAAAGGAGGCTCTTCTGGTTGGAAGAAACGCTGACGACTGGCTGGTTAGGATCTCTCGGAGGAATTCTCCGAGTAGGGGGGAAACTGCTTGCCCTAGAATACAACTTCCCAAAAGGCTTCTTTCTTCTGTAAGAAACGTGACTTGTCCATTAGCTCCTTTATCCTGATCTAAGGCAGATAGCTATCCCTTCCTCTGGGCCTCGGAGAAACAGCTGACAAGCCCTTGGCCTAGGCTTGCCCTATACTCTTTTAAGCAGAATACCCAGCCACGCAAGAGTGAGATGAAATGAGTGAGAAAGAAATGATTCAAACCTTGTCTGACTCATAGGTGCCAAGCCTGCAGCTGAGGTCTGCGTAGCCCCAAGTGAAAGTTTTGTTCCAGGTTGGTGGGATAAGCACCTTATTCTGTTCTACTGCAAGAATGCCTTTATCAGTGCACACTATTTGTCCCACGGGTTCTTTGAGTTCTACGCAAAACAAATCATCACATTACAACAGCGACAGGGAAAATGAACTTCATTATTCCATAGGGGATAGTAAAGTAATCTCAGATATTCATACAAATCAAGCACACTGACACCCACATTAAGACAATATGACCTTAGCAGCAGAGCTTGGCTTTTCAGTCTCCCACAGCCCGGCTGCGGTGATGCTGACCCTGACCGGTGTTCTCTAGGCTTCCCTCTAGACTCACTGTCTCCGAGTACTTAGGTTTGGCTCCTAGCAATCAGGCCTGCTTTCCAGATCTCTGGGGCTGCACAGAGTAACCTGGGTGCTCCTCAGCACGTATAGACTTCCCACCAATCTGGTCCCTCAGCACCTCTCAAGTTACAGCCCATCCTTAGACTTCCAGACTAAAGGCCGTGATACCCTCTGAGAGGCCCAGATGGCCTGCTGTGCTCCACATCTCTGCCGACCAAACCAGCACTCCCGCCCCACGGCTCAGCAGTGACTGCAGCTGGCACAGGCAAAGTCTGCGTAACAAGGCAAATGGCCTAGAGCTGGCAGCCAACCCAATTTACCAGCCTCTGAAGCTCCAATATTTGGATTTCTTTAGATGGCAACTTCAACACTTTGCAAAAATATGTTTTTTAAAAAAATTCTAAAGGGGAATATCCAATTGAAAAAGCACTTTTAGATGTAAATGCTTTTAATTGGCATATTAAAAATACAGTCTTATCACTATTTCTCAAAAGGCAGAATATGTATAAATGGAGGTGACAAGTTTTTTACATATATAATATAAAAGTTGAGCTACAAGATTTGGTATTTTAGAGTTTTTGTTATCTTAAAAGGGGAGAAAATGTTTTGGTTCTTTTTGATACAAAACTCAACAATCAAAAAAGAGAGAAAACAGAACAGGAAAGTAAAAGGAGAAAATCTAATGAGTATTTAGTAATTTAACACGCAAAAAATACAGCACCTATTACAAACTACAGGAATATCAAAAAAACAGTTATGACTGCTGGATTAATAAATGATCCCACAGAATCAAGAATCAGAAGTTTATTCCCCATCCTCTTACCTTTGACAGGTGTTAGAGAAGGCCTCAAGTTGTCTAGGTGATGGAAAAAGATCTTGTCACTTGCAGATCCTGGAGGGACAGAGACTCCTGCATTGTCTCCGTTGAGTCTACTCCTGACTCGCTTTGGTGGATGAGGTTTCTTAAACAACTGATATGAAAGAAGATGACACATTTTATAATGAAAGCGAACATTTATTAAGCCCCACTGTAGGCCAGGTACTATGTTATTTCACTTATGCATCATAGCAACCAGTAGGTATAGTATAACTGCATTCTGAGGGAAGAAATCCAAAATGGCTCAGAGCCTGCCCAGTATCTCAGACCTTCGTTAAGTAGGGACAGGGCTAGGCTACCTCAGCTTGAGTTACTGCGTTACACTGATTTCATAATAGCTTTGACAATGAACTCAGACTATAGTCAATTGACGATTACTTTCCAATGATACTTAAAAATTAACCAGGCTGTGCCACTGAGGGCAAGCAGACATCCTGTTTAATTGGGCTATTTCTGGCTTCAACATGGCCTTTCTCTCCGAAACATCATTTTGGTCTCTTTTAGGTGTTACTAATTTGATACAAGTTTGAACTTTGTTGCCTTTTTACTTTGCCATGCTGTAAAGAAAAAAAAAAAATTAAGAAGAAAGTCTTTGGAATCTGTTCATTATTTCTACAGGGCTAAAAAGTATTACTGTACATTTACGATTACTATTTTTCAAACATTGTTCACCTTCAAAATACACGTTAGTTCTGTTAGAGAACAGAAATCTGAGGAAGCTATTTGGGAAATCTTAGATGAAATGAGAGCTTTAAGATGAATATAATACAATCACACTTTGTGAATTCGACATTCTGGATTTTCAAGAGGAAAAAATGCTGTGTATAAATAAAGGTACACGTTTTAGGCTCCCAAGCTTCTACACATATTACATATTGTTCTTATTTTATCTACATATCAGAGTTCTGTTATTTTCTACAAAAGTTAATAATGACACAAGCCTCTGAAGTTCTACACAAAGACCCCCACACTTTAAAGCATGTTCATGGATGGACACTTACTGAAGAACTTTTACATGAGGGCCCAGTGGGAGCCAGGCTAGGGTACAGAGAGGTGCGGATATGGTGGCCCCGAGGCTTATATTTTTGTAGGGTTGCTATACTTGGCAGTACTCTACCTTAGTCACCAGAATGTTCTAGAAATATACTATTATCGAGACTCTTATCTTCTAGACTGCTTGCCTCTTATACTCAGAAGTGGAACAAAAACCCTGCAACAGTGTATGCATTTTGACTTTTCTTGTTCAGAATTTTTTTTCCTGAGGGAATGAAATTGCTTCTGTGCTGGTAACCCTTAGAAAACAGGAAAGGTTTAACTAAGATCCTTCAACCTGTGATCAGTGTTTATCCCTCTTTAATTCAAACCACCACTACCTGTTCACTGAACTACTTACTGTAAGAGCTCACTAGGTGTTTCTCTGCTCCGAATTTGGCTCTCCCACAAAGAGTGTGTGTGTGCACACACATGACTACATGTGTGTACATCACTTAGCCAGAAAGATCCTTAAAGTCTGGATATGGCCATGAAGTTTCTCTGCTTAAACTCAGCAAGGTATCACTGGCCTCAGAACAGAACCCCTCTGTGTGCATACTATGGCCCCACAGGTCCCACCTGCTCTCCTGAGTGTGCTCTCAACCTCCTGCCAGGTCTTGTTCAGGTGCAGGAAGCACACCCTGCACTAGTCTGCGAGGGGAAATTCTCTTTGAACTTCATCATTTCTATTTATTTGTATGTAAAAGGGAGGAGAAAGCAATACTCTTGGAACGTACTGGGTGATATTTACAGTCCTTTATTGAAAACTCAGTCTAGACTTAAGTATTATATGGTCTTTGATCATCTAAAGAAATATTAAGCATTTTAAAAAAATGGAACAGAGAACAGTGACCATAAGAACATACATACCTGTTTAGGGATCTGACCAAAGTTATTAATGAACCCTATGGTGGCTGTCTCCTTTAATGGGTCATTTATGTTGTAGATATCCACTTGACCCTCATAGAACAGGTGATGGAAGACATTTACAGCCTCTACTGCAGCAGGGCCTTGCTGTTTGTAGCCAAAGATCAAGTCAATCCATTCGTGCAGGTGGGCACTCACATAATCACATTCCAAAGCCTATAATTTCAAAACAAAGGTTCAGTCACTGCCTGACATTTATTAATTCCTCAGGAAGTAAAGAACTGGCCAAAGGTCGACGGGAACTAAAATAACTAAAAATCATAAAAATAATATTAGTAACGACCAAATGGGTGACACATTGCTCAAGGTCCTCTTTGTACAGTCCAGTCAATGACCCAGTGAAATTCAGTTCAACTGCAAAGCGCACTCTCATTACCTCTCGGTGGACTCGGATGAATTCTCGCGGGTCCCCTTTTGCCCAGGGTGGAAGGATAACATCTCCAAGCTTGGTGCCATTTTGTTTACAGCCTGTGCAGTTGGATACATTAAAGAAAATGAAGAAACGTGATAAATAATAAGTTCATATTAAGTAACAGGGAAATAGTGGGTTTAAGTGCATTGACAGAACTATGAAATCTTACCACCAGAAAGGACCCTCAAGAAATCATCTACCCTGTCACTTCCCTAAGAAGTCTCCTTAGTTCACTACCTCAGAGAGATTCACTAAGTGCTAGCAAAACTGAGGGGTGCTGGCGGTCAAATGACTTCAGAAAATGATGACTTATGCGAAGTTGACCCTGTGTCTTTCCTGCAAGATTCTTCAGAGGTACTGCTAGCAGATGCATTAGACACAACGCCTGAAATTTAACTGACCACAGGAGTCTTCAATGAAACATTTTATGGGGCTACTGTTTTGAGTTTCAAAAAACCCCTCAAATTCAATTCCCTTGGGATGGGTGGCTCATTTGGTAGACCATTAACATTTCTCTAAACTCTTCCTTTTGTAGGCTTTTCCAGAAAGCTTACAGTTTGGTGGGTGATCAACAGTTAAGTGGTACTAAATTTCTGTCTTAATGTTTTGACAAAATTTGCCATTCACATGGAGAAGGTTATTGAAAGAGCACCTAACTCCTCAGTAACTTTCAGTTTGCTGTCTTTGCAGAAGAAGAAATGAAAGCACGAATGTCTTCTCGAGATATTTGGAATACATGTGCTTTCTCATATTTATGACTACCTTAAATTCTTCAGAGAGCTCTGTAGAATTGATACATATTTTGCTGTCAAGATTCTCATTAAAGAAATAAAATGTAAAACCTAAAGAAAGAAATTAAGGAAGACACATTTGCAGATGATATGATAGTGTACATGGAAAATCCTATAGACTCTACCCCAAAACTGCTCAACCTAATAAATGAATTTGGCAAAACAGTGGGATACAAAGTCAATATCCAGAAATCAAAGGCATTTTTGTATACCAACAATGAACAGCAGAAGCAGAAATCAAGAAAAAAAACTCCATTCAATATAGAAAACAGAAAAATAAAATACCTAGGAAGAAACCTAACCAAAAAGGTCAAAGACCTGTATGCAGAAAACTACACAACACTGAAGAATGAAATCAAGGAAGACACAAACAAATGGAAACATATACCGTGTTCATGGATTGGAAGAATTAACATCATCAAAATGTCTATATTACCCAAAGCAATTTTTAGATTCAATGCAATACCTATCAAAGTACCAATGGCATATTTCACAGACACAAAACAAACAGTTCAAAAGTGTATATGGAACCATAAACAACCCCGAATAGCAGCTGCAATTTTGAGGAAGAAAAACAATGTAGGAGGGATCACAATACCTGATACCAAACTATATTACAAGGCCAGTGTAATCAAAACAGCCTGGTACTGGCATAAAAACAGGCACATAGACCAATGGAACAGAACAGAGAGCCCAGAAATAAACCCAAATCACTACAGTCAGTTAATATTTGACAAAGGGGGCAACACCATAAAATGGAGTAAAAATAGTCTCTTCAACAAATGGTGTTGGGAGAACTGGACAGCTACGTGCAAAAAAATGAAACTCGAGCACCAACTTACACCATACACAGAAATAAATTCAAGGTGGATAAAAGACTTAAATATAAGCCGTGACACCATTAAAATCCTAGAGGAGAACATAGGCAGGAAAATCTCAGATATCTCACCCAGCAACATTTTTACTGATATGTCCCCCAGAGCAAGGGATATAAAGGAAAGAATAAACAAATGGGATCTAATCAAAACAAAAGCTTCTGCACAGCTAAAGAAAACAGCATTAAAATAAAAAGAGACCCAACTATATGGGAAAACATATTTGCCAATGATACCTCAGACAAGGGTTTAATCTCCAAAATATATAAAGAACTTATATAACTCCACTCCAAGAAGACAAGTAACCCAATTAAAAAATGGGCAAAGGACTTGGACAGGCAATTCTCCAAGGAGGACATACAGAGGATTCAGAGACACATGAAAAGATGATCAATATCCCTAGCCATCAGAGAAATGCAAATTAAAACCACAATGAGATACCACTTTACACCGGTCAGAATGGCCATCATAAACAAAGCAACAGACAACAAGTGTTGGAGAGGTTGTGGAGAAAAGGGGACCCTAGTTCACTGTTGATGGGATTGCAGACTGGTACAACCACTATGGAAAACAGTATGGAATTTTTTAGGAAAACTAAAAATGGAACTGCCTTTTGACCCAGCAATAGCACTGCTAGGGTTATATCCTAAGAGCCCTATACACCAATCCAAAAAAACCTATGCACCCCAATGTTCATAGCAGCACAATTTACAATAGCCAAGTGCTGGAAGCAACCTAGATGCCCATCAGTAAATGAATGGATCAAAAAACTATGGTACATATACACAATGGAATTCTATGTGGCAGAAAGAAAGAAGGAGCTCCTACCCTATGTAACAGCATGGATGGAACTGGAAAGCATGATGCTAAGTGAAATAAGCCAGGCGGTACAAGACAAATACCACATGATATCACCTATAAGTGGAATCTAATCAACAAAGCAAACAAACAAGCAAGCAAAATATAACCAGAGACATTGAAATGAAGAACAGTCTGACAGTGACCAGAGGGGAGGTGGGAGGGGATAATGAGGGGAGGGGTTGTCAGGAACAAAACCAAAGCGGGGAAGGATCAAGGGTGAGAAGTGGGGATGGCTGGGGTTGCGGGGGAGTGGTAGAAGGAAAATAGAGATAACTATACTCAAATAACGATAAAAAATGTGGAAAAAAATAAAGGGCAGTTGAGATCGAAAACAAAAACCCTTACTCTTACTGTAAAAAAAAAAAAGACATAAAATCTGAAATGTAACATTTTTGCTGTTAGTGTATCATTTAACAGAAAAAATGTTTGGAAAGACTATGGGGCTACCTGGCAAAAACAAAAACATCAAGTTGTGATAACGCACATCAAGTGATATTAATTCCACATATTTTTGTTATTTTAATGTATTATTAAAATAATGTATTTTGTTATTTTAAGTCACAGCCAGAGATAATCTTTAAGACATTAAATAAACCATTTGCTATGAAATCTATTCACAACAAAACACATTAAATGGGACTGGCATCTAAGGAAACATGTTCTTTTTCTTCTTTTTAAAAATAACACCAAAAAGTTAACTTTAGCATACAGTTTTCTGAGGTACAAATCAGATGATCACTGTAAAAAGTGACTCTATAAACAAAAATGTTGTCTCACCTACTTAACAGCAGTTGGTTAGGTAAATAGCTGCATTAGAACTTCTCATAGAGAGGTGCAATTGTTCAAATTTTGGAACACAAAGGCATTCCAAGTAAGGGCCAATAAAAATATTTCCCTTAGAAATAATCTTGTTTTCATCACTGTCATTTCATGGCTTATTTACAATGTGATATTAAGTGAGAGACACAAAAATCAGTATATTGTTTAAAGGAATGTCCTGACTTGGTTAGAAAAATTACCATATGATTTAAGAAAAAAAATAAAACAATCAAGTTATTATTACCACGCCCCTGTTCATACCCTTACTCCAGCCCCGCTGATGTGCCCTCCAGGACTACTTTTTTGAGAATGAGAAGCGAGTAATAATTTCCAGGCTATTTCAGATATAATCTACTTTTCAAAATTTTGCTCATAATCCCTATATAATTATGTGACATAACTGTATTTAATCAGCACTATCTGCAGTGTTAAAATGTCACGTCAAGGGAACAAGGTCTAAGAAAGCCCATGGCCTATCTAATCCTGCCGCCCTTCCTGCCGCCCTGCAGCCCCCCTGCATGTGTGTCCGCAGGTCTGAGGACAAGACGACAGGGGTGAATGCTCCTCACTCCAGATGTCGGGAAAAACCCAAGTGCTTTTTCTTTTACACCATTTACTATCTTTTCTGTGTGAAGAGACAAACAGTGTTCCATTGCTTTGTTTTTATTGGGGTGAAATTCACGTAACATAAAATTAACTGTTTCAAAGTGCACAACTCAGTGGCATTTAGTATATCGACAAAGTTGTGTAACCACGGCACCTCACCAGCCCCAACATTTCATCACCCCAGAAAGAAACCTTATAACATTAAGGTTATGATGCAGTTGTTGCCCATTCCTCTCACCCCCTCCCGCCCCTGGAAACTACCTATTCTGGATATTCCTTATACATGGAATCATACACTAATGACCTTCTCTGTCTGGCTTCTTTCACTTAGCATAATGTTTTGAGGTTCACCCAATGTTGCAGTATTTATCAGTACTTCATACTTTATTGCTGAAGTCCTTTGTTATATGTATATTCCACCATTTGTTTATTCATCGACAGGCAGGTGGGCTGTTTCTACCATTTGGTCGTTGCAGACAGTGCACCTTTGAACATGCAAGTACAGACTTGATTCTCTGTTCCAGCTCTTCTGGACATGTACCTAGGAGTGGAACTGCTGGTTCACATGGTAATTTTGTGTTTAACTTTTAAAAGAACCACCAAACTGCTGACCACAGAGGCTGAACTATTTTCTATGCCCATCAGCAATGCACAAGGGTTCTAACTTTTCCATATCTTTGCCAGTCCTTGGTATTTTCTGAGTGTCTATTTTTTCCATTCTAAGCCATACTTAGATGTAAGGGACACTTCATTGTGGTTTTGATTTGCATTTCTCTAATAACTATTGATATTGAACATCTTTCATGTGCTTATTGAACATCTGACTAATTTCTTCAGAGAAACATCTTTTTGGGTCCTTTGTTCACTTTTAAATTGGGTTGTTTATCTTTTTGTTGTTGAGTGGTAAGAGTTCTTCATATTCTGGACACTAGGTCTTTATAAAATATATCATTTGCAAATATTTAAAGGCTTTCTTTTCAGTTTCTGCATAAGGTCCTTGAATGCAGAAGGTTTACATTTTGATCAGTTTCAATTTCTTTCTTTGTTTCTGTTCCTGTAGCTTGTGCTTTTGATATCCTATCTAAAAATCCACTGCCAAATACAAGATCATGAAGATTTAACCCTATGTTTTCCTCTTAGAGTTTTATGGCTTTAGTTTTTATATGATTTCATGGGAGAAGGATGGTTTGTTATGAAGGTGAGCATGACAGATACACAACCCTTCTTTCATTACTTATTTAAAAGTAGAGCATTTGGTCGGGTTTGTCAGTAGTCTCGCTAAAACATTTTTGCAACACAGATTATTATAATGAAATCTAGTGTTTCTGAAAGATTGAGGGTATCTTTTCCTTTCTGTGCCTTTCCATATTTGTCTCTTTGAAAGTGGTGTCTCTAGGGAAAAGAGTATATTCTCCAAAGGAAAACTGTAAGTGAACGTAATACAACACTAACGTGTAGCCATATTCAAATGCTGTGTACGCATTTGTTGTTTTTTCTTGTTTACCATCTATTCTGCTATTTCCAGGAACCATCAATCCCTCCAACCCTAAATCCTAGACTTTGGTGTCTTTAGCTACTCGAGGGTGAGCTCCAGGCCCAACCAAAGGTATTACCATAAGTCTTATTACCATAAGACTCAATTTCGGGACCTCTGCTGGGGCTACTGAGAGAATCTTACTATCTTTCCCATTAGATCTGCAGCTACAATTTCACAAGGTTAGAACTACTGATGGAAAATATTTTTCCTTCATCATTTTATTAAAATATTTTTCCTTCATCATTATATAACAAAGGAAAATTATTTTAATAAAATTTTAAAAAGAGAAATCACCCAAATGATTAGACATGAATAATTCTTAGAAGTTTCTATTTATAAAACATCTTGCGGTAGTATTGTAATGATTTACATGTTTAGTATAAGGTATAAAAAAATACAAAACAGCACTAGCTGGTATGGCTCAGTGGATTGAGTAATGGCCTGAGAACCAAAGGGTCGCCAGTTTGATTCCCAGCATATGCCTGGGTTGCGGGCCAGGTCCCCAGTTTGGGGTGTGTAAGAGGAAACCACAGATTGGTGTTTCTCTCTCTCTCTTTCTCTCTCCCTTCTCCTCTCTCAAAAATAAATAAATAACATCTTTGGTTACAGCATGACGCTCCATCCAACTGGGACACACTGGCCAGGGCTGAAATTCTAATTTTAAAACATATTAGCATATAAACTGAGAATGCCCCAAGCAATACATAAGATTAAAACAAAACATAAAAATCTGGGTATACCACTTGACTATTAATGGGTTTCAATTGTAATAATTTTCAACTAAATTTTGCCTCACATTTGTTTTAACTAAAATAACAATATTCTAACCAGTAGATATAATCTGTGTCAGTCTGTAATGTTTCTCAGATCTAGGTTTGAAACAGCTATTTTTCCATTTTTTTGAAGTTGGATTTCAACCTAGTAAAGCCTTTTTTCCTTTAAATTTACATTTTAAATTTTATTGAATTTACTGGGGTGTGAAACAGCTTTTTAAAAAAATATTTAATTGCAGGCACCCAATCATAGTAACTAGTAGCAGCTGAAACCACAAGGACACCTTGTCGGTATATACTGCAGACAATCTTCAGAGAAGTCACTTATTTCTGCCAGTCTCTTCTTGGACAACATTTCTAAGATAAAGCCATAGCTCTACGTACCCAGATCAAAGTTGTTGGAATTCAGCAAAAACTCTGGTAAGTAAAAAAATTCTGGGATCAGTTCTTTTACATCTGCCATGTTGTGCTTTGATGCAGAATACCAGGCCTCCCGGACACTGTGGAACATCCGGTCAGCCAGGTCAAAGTGGCCCCCCTGTGGACAGAATGAGAAGGCACCTCTCTGTTAGAGAACCACTCCCACCTCACAACTTCCAGTCAAGCTCAAGCAAAGACTTGAACACCCTGAAGAAATATTTGGTGATATTTCCATTTCCCCTCATCCTATGTCAAAAACACAGTATTTTAAATGACCAAGAAAAGAATACTGTCTTTGGCATATTCCTGACAAAGGGTACTCAATGCATTTGCTTTGTAATCAAAATAAAATGCAAATGTAAAGTCATTTAAAAAATATTAGTTGTTAGAGAGAGGCAACACAATAAGGAATATGAATTCTTCCACATTTTGATGATGCTCTCTTAAAGATTGTAATGTAGTCATTTATAGCTGGAGATACTTAAGTTATATGTGCTTGACTGGTTTCATAAATAATGTAACACTGAAGTTCTCATACCAGTAAGAATTAAATGGAGAACTGGAACGGTGATAGAAAAGATACAGACTGATAAAACAAACTCAAACAGAAATGAGATTTCTTTTGCTTACACAGCTTCACAGATACACCACCCGCTTCCTCAAACTCCCTGTGCTGTGTTTTAAAAGAGAAGGCAGACTATTTGTCTCTGTGACGCAGTTCACTGTGGGAAAATGCCAAACTCCACACGATGGTCATCAAGGCTTGCCACAATCTTGACTTTTCCCCACACTTACTCTGCTCCAGACACTCTGGCCTTTTTGCTGCTCCTCATACATCTCAGGCACACACCACACTCAGGGCGGTCACACGGGCTGGTGGTCCCTTTGTCTAGAATACACTTTCTCTAGATACTGGCATGAGTAACTCCGTCACCTCCTTCCAGTTTTTGTTCAGATGTCACCTTTTCAAGGAGACGTACTCTGACCACTCTTTAAAACTTCTTCATAACCTCCCTTACCGCCAGTTCTTGTACTTTCCATTCCCTTTTCCCTGATCTGTACTTTTTGATAGCATTTACCATATTCTAAAACATTGGACAATACACTTATTTATTTTGCTTGTCTATCTCCCTCAATCAAAACAGTATGTAAGCTCCACATGGCAGGGCTTTTATCTTTATTCATGGAAGTCCTCCAAGCACCTAGAACACCATCTGAATAAATGAAAGAGAATGTGGAGAAAAGCAATTATAATAAAAAAAGACAGCAAATGTCTTTTTAAGAGCTGTTTATTAAATTCAACCAGTTCAGGCTGAATTCCATACACATGGTGAGAAAGCATATGAGGTCTATCCAGAAGGTATCCAGCTATGTATCATGAAAAATAGAGACATTTAGTGAAGAAGAAACAAGAAACATTGTACACAGGACAACATCTCAGTCCCCTTCAGAGTAGGCACTTGGGGACCTCACACAATTCTCCCAATCACCATCAGCTGCCTCATCGTATTTTCCTGAATCTCACTGACAGTCTGAAATCTCTTCCCTTTCAAAGGTGAACTTAGTTTTGGGAAAAGCCAGAAGTCACAGGGTGCCAAATCTGGCCTGTGTCAGGGGCTGAGTCATCTGGGTGATTTAATGTTTCTCTGCAGAGTTTTTGGTGCTGCATGAGTGGGTGGGTACATTGTCGTGATGAAACTGCCAATCCCCAGATGCCCATAGCTGTGTCCTTTTCAATTATCTTAATAGTTTCCACGGAGGAATGTTCAAGTGTAATGTAAAATTTGGTGCAGATTTGTTACTCTACTTGCTCAGTCATTTTGACTGTGATGGCCACACAGTACACATGCTCACTCAAGGGCATCTACTGACCCCATTGACTAGTACAGTGAAGTCGTCATTGTCGACACATGTGCATTACAGTCCACTCTCCTTGGCTCCCAGGCTACATCGATGTCACACAAACTATTCTCGTTATATAAACAACTGCTGGACTTTTCCCAGACAGACCTCATGTGCTACTTGCTTTTTTGGCTACAGGACCTCGACACTTCATTGTAAATAAATTCTAGTTCATTCATTAATTTTGGTCCAGCAATGTTTCACTTTAATTATATTTGATTACTTTTGAGACTGAAACTTCAGAAGCCTTCTTGTGAAGCAGGATAACAATATTTTTAAATAAGTAATAATTTTAAAAAGAAACAAGGCTTGTATAAAATGAATAATTCTCAGTTCAAAGTTGTACCTGTAGCCTTAAGAAGATCTGTGTGAAAGGCTCCATCCTCACTAGGTATGAAGCCACAATCATTGCAGATGAATAGTGGGTCCCATAGTGGTAGGCTGGAGTTTCTCCTGTGCAAAAGATTAAAGCATAATTGGAAACAAAAGAGTAAATATAAAAAATTGGTATTAATAGGCTTGAAAATGCTAATGTGTGTGATACCTGTGACACTAAATACAGTTAATGCTGGCATTTATAACATGAAAACTTTATGCTGACACTGCTACTCCTCACATATTTGGTAGTAATCAAAAGTAAATATGATTCAGTGCGTTTCCCCCAAAACTAAGCCTATGTAGCAATTCGTGTTTTGAGGTTTTTATGCAATAAACAACTCTTAAAAGCAAACCATCTCCACTAAGCAGGATATTTATTGACTTACAGATACTGTTCACTAGGTTCTGGCTTTGAAAATCTACTTTTCTCTAAATTGTCTATAAATATTGTGCAAGTTTTACCACTCTTCTTGACAGGGGGGAAAAGAGTCCACATAGGGAATACTGTTAAGCTTAGGGTTTTCTTTTTTTCCTTTTTTCTTTCGTTGTTTTGCTTGTTCATGAGGCATGCATGACAAACATTAAATATAGTAAATTTAAGTACACTGAATAGTGTTTCAGAAAGTAGTCAAATTTGGTAGTGCAACAGGGTTGAAAAAGAGAGTTAATAAATGAAAAAGTATAGTCCATGGCTTAAATATGATTCAAATTAAAGACATGTTATAATGGAAAATTTCTGCCCAATATGAAGCACACATACTTAAGTTTCTGTCAGTAACCTGACAGGCTATCTAAAAAAATCCCTTCTAGGCATGGCCATCATTTGTCATATAAAACCTGATTTTCTACTCTGATAGTTGTATAGATATGTGGATATATAACATAGATGGATATAATGATATATAAGCAATTTGTGGAGGGATGCATGGATGTCAGACCACTAAATAATGGCTGACTTTTGAAATTAGGTACAAAATCTAATGACAAGAAAAGTTATTTACCATTAGGATCTTCCCAGTCTTTATATCGCTTCTTATATTGAGCTAATCGTTCATCTGTCTGTGCTCCCATCGGCTTAGCCAGGTTTCTAAATGTCTTGGGGTTAGTAAGATCTACCTCCTAAAATATAGAACAAAACACATCACTATACATCCTTTATCCTCACCATCCTAGATACATACAGCAGCAATAGCAGACAGTGGCGACTCATAAATGTGCTAGTATCTGTGGGGTCACCTTGGCAGAACTGGACTCCAAAACAAGACTATATACCTACTGCTTAGTCTCACTTTACAGAGAGGCACATGGCAGTTTGTGAACTGATTCAATTTGGAGGCACTGCTTTGGAAACTAAGTGTTCACAGAGGAAGGCATTCAGGATCTATGTTTGGAGAGGAGGAGTAGGAGGGAAAATCCTTCCCATTCTTGGCAAGGACACAGGGAGACTCTGGACACAAAAGCTCCAATTCACCTTTATCCTCCATCACCCATATAACTGGAGGATCAAACCTCGCTGTTCTGTTCCCCTTTTCCTCTGTTTCACTCTAACTTCACTTCTGAGCATTTCCTTCTTAGAGGTGATTGGGAAGTGAAAATAGAGCACTCAGTAATTCGTTCACATCTAAAACACAGCATCAAACAAGATCAAGTAACTTTCCAGCTGAGATGGAATCTTTCACACTACCTACCATGGATTATTTCAAATGCTCATCTCTAGTTGACGTAATTCACATATTTGAAAGGAAACCCAAATTTACCTCCTGAAGGATTTAAAAGTAGAAATTTGAAATATGTACCTGTGGGATATTTAATTTGTACTCTTTTTATAGGGCATAAACTGACCAATTTTGCCAAACTTATATTTTAAAAGCCTTGGACAGGAGAAACTGATCCACATTTATGAATATAAGTCAAGTTAGTACATTTGTCCCCTCAAATTCTATATGCAAAATACTTCATTAATTGTTTTTGTTAATTCAACAAACATTAAAGCATATACTAAGTACCAGGCATTACTCTAGATGTTGGGAATTGAGAGACACATAAGATAGTCTTTGCACTCAAGGACCTCAGTTGAGTAGGGCCAGACACAAGTCACAATTATGACATGCTGTAAAACAAAGTACCACACTACATCTTCAAGGCAGTGTGTGAATCCAAGAAGAGGAGAGAGAGGACAGAAGGCTCCCCAGAGGTGATACTTATGTGTGTCTTGCAGGGTGAAATGGAGCTAGCCAGGTGAATCTGTAAGTGGGAGAGCTGTGCATGAGCACTGGGGAGCATTCCACTCCAGGAGCATAGTGGCTGCAGAGCTACTGAGGGCAGACATCAGGAGAATGACGGGGTAGCCCAGAATAGCAATCCTGGGAGTAAATAAAGGGTAGATTCATAAGAGCTACTTTGTAAAGGGAATGCTACAGAGGTTTTTAAATTCTCTTCAAATTGTGATGATGACTCACTGAATCAGTTTAAACAGAGGGATGCCAATTAGATTTGTGTTTCTGAAACTGGCTGCAGTGTAGGTAAGAGAGAGACATCCGCCAGTGGATACAAATTGATTAGCACTTAAGAAACCAAAGAGAAGTTATGAATTAATACCCAAGAAGTTTGTCAATTATCCACATTCTGTATAAGTCCAAGCTAAAGCTCTTCTCATCTTCTTGGAATAAGTGCTGCTGAGAACTTTAAACTATAAAGCAAATAAAACACTAGAGCCATTGCATTATCTCATAATTATTTTCAAATGTGTTCCACTTGCACAAAATGATTTGAGGTTTACCTCTGAGTCGTAATCTGCCAGGATCCAAGGAAAAACAGGATATTGCATGAGATCATTATACGATCTGCCGGCCAAAGTGTTCAAGTGCATCAAATACTGGAAGTTACTTATTTCACCTCTCTTGAGAAAGATAAACAGAGGTTTATTTTAGAACAATCAATTATCTCCACTATGTTCACTTTAAAAAATGTTATATGAAAAGTGAGGTAAAGGACGACTTCTTTTCTTACAGATTTCAGAATATCAACATTTTTTTCTCCAAAGAACAAAAACAACATGTTTTTTCTTATGGTACATATTTTATGGGTTATTAAAGTGCTTTTAACTGTATGATTTACACCATCCAACTATAAATTATGAAGGAGGCTTACCTCCCATCTCTGAGTGACAGACTTCTCTCCAACCAAAGTGCTAAGCAACCCAGATCTGAAAACAAGAAATAATTAAATTGTAGGCAGTAGCATTTTATTTTTTCATTTTTGAAAGATTTTATTTATTTATTTTTAGACAGAGGAGAAGGGAGGGAGAAAGTGAGGGAGAGAAACATCAATGTGTGGTTGCCACTCACATATACTCCCAGTGGGAACCTGGCCCACAACACAGGCATGTGTCCTGACTGGGAATCGAACTGGCAACCCTTTGGTTCTTAGGCCAGCACTCAACCCACTGAGCTATACCAGCCAGGTGGCAATAGCATTTTAAATCTGACTAATCATAGTGTTGAAAATTTTAAGTCACCCTGTCCTGGGATTTTTCAAACTATGGAGGACCTATTATTAGGTCATAAAATCACTTTAGTGGGTTACAGTCAGCAATTTAAAATATGAAATGACATGAAATTGAACAAAAGGGAATAGAATATTGGAAGGAAACACAGACAGTAATGGAAAGTATTTTCAACACATTTTATCTTAGCTTAGTTTTTCTAACTCAATTTGTGTCCTGGGATGCAACGTAGAATATACGAAGTCTGTCCGGAAAGATTCCAGCCATTGTTTATAAAACGAGAATGGTTCACTCAACATCGATGTAACCTGGCAGCCAAGGAGAGAGGACTGGAACATGCATGCAGAACAATGATGGTCTCACTGTACTAGTCAGGGGGGGATAGTAGATGCCACTGAGTGAGCATGGGTACTGCGTGGCTGTCACATTCAAAATGACTGAGTGAGTAGAGCAATGAGAGTGTGCATCAAACTCTGCATTAAGCTTGAACATTCCTCTGCAGAAACTATTTGGATGATTCAGAAGGCTGCAGCTATAGGCAACTGATGATTGGCAGCTTCATTGTGGCAACGCACTCACTCACACATCCCATCATCTCCTGCAGAGTTTTTTGGTGAAACATCAAATCACCCAGGTGACTCAGCCCCTCTACAGCCCAGGTTTGGTGCCCTGTGACTTCTGGCTTTTCCCAAAACTAAAATCACATTTGAAAGGGAAGAGATCTCAGACTATCAATGAGATTCAGGAAAATATGATGGGCACCTGATGGTGATTGGGAGAACTGTGTGAGGTCCAAAAGGTGCCTACTTTGAAGGGGACTGCGGTATAACTGTCCTATGTATGATGCTTCTTGTATGTTGTGTCTTCTTTAATAAATGCTTGTATTTTCCATATGACATGGCTGGATACTTTCTGGACAGGCCTCGTATTTTTTACTGTGGGTTACGGCACAAGAGTTCGGAAAACATCCAGCTAGTCCAACCTTCTACCTTTTCCAATAATCACTCTGTGAAAGGATTTAAACATATTATGTTGTAATAACTGAAATAATATACAATATCTTATATAAAGTAGTTGCATGGCATATTTCCTAAAAGAGATGTTGATAAGTGAATGGGAATGTGTATATAATGACAGAAAAGTCATTCCTGCTCGTGTCATTCAATATTATGGATTTTTTTTATAGCGGCCTTTTCTAGAATGCTATAAAGCCCTTCTTTAGGCTTAACAGATCCATAACATTGCTAATTAATATTTTGAAGATTATAAAGTGGTTACTGAACCAGTAAGCAAACACTTATATATTTTATTGTCTGAAAGGAAATTAATAGACTCAGCTCAATGGTACAGATACCACGTTGTACTCCTGGACAAATTCTTCCCATTAGGAAAAGTGGAACAGAGGGCACTCTCCCTCAAAAAAAGAGCTATGATCACTCCTCAAGTTTATAAGAAAGGGAACAATCAGAAGATTAAAGCTGGAAATGAATATGTTTCTCGCCTCTGAGAGTTTAGAAGTTCTGTAAGAACTGCCAATTCAGCACAAACAGCAGTGGAAGTAATACAGCAAGCTGAAGATTATCCAGGCAGGTAAAAAGTAAAAGCAATTTGACCACGAGGAGAAAAAAGGCTTGCTGTGCTCTCAGGGAGCCTTTCGCTTCCTGTGTTTATATTAATAATGCAGATGACTAGGAACAGAACATGTTTCTGAGGTTGACAAAATCATATATTTAGCATTTGTATTTGCCAAATCTCAGCTAAAGAAAAATAAAAGTAACAACCTAAGGAGAAATATACCAATTTAATATATCTAGCTATATACAGACCAGGACTCAAATTTTATGTTCAAATTAGACAATCTCCACTGAAGTTTTAAGTCATTTTCTTGCATGTTGTAATAATTCATTTGTAGCCGAAAGCAGTGCTTCTCTCCCAGTGAATTACAAAGGACTTGAAGTCCTGAGTGATCGTAAATTGAGGTGGGTATATGGATTCTTAAAAGGGCTACATCACCTAGAAGGACTTTCTAAGAGTAGGAGCAGCTGAAAAGAGCAAAAGGAACCACTGACCAGTTTCGACACATAAAAGTGTAAGTTTAAATTAAAAAAAAAGTTAAGAGGAAAACTAGGCAATTTGCAACAAATATGACAACCATATGAGTAATACATTATTTTTTTAGAATTCCATAAAAATTAATAGTAAAAACTCAAAAGGAGAGGTTAACTATCTAATTACTGTGGTGGTTATTTCAAAATATATGTAAAAATATCAAATCATCATATTGTATACCCCAAATTAATCAAATGTTGTATGTCAATTATATCTCAATGAAAGGAAAAAGTAATCAAAGCACCATTACCACCATGAAACTCAGAAAAAAAAAGGTCAAAAGTTGTATGTAATTCACAAATGATGATTTTAACTGGCTAACAAATATTTACAGAGCTCTAGTGCTACTAAAAAGAGAATGCACATTTAAAAACTAAAAGAAAACCATTTTATAAAATCAGTAAAAATTTAAAAAATTTAAGAAGTTGACAAATGTTATGGAAATATAAACTTATTCACACATAGTGGAATATAAACATGTATAATTTTTATGGAAATTAAGTTGGTTTTATATACTAAAACCCTTCAAATTCACACCCCTTTATTTTGCTAAGGGGACTTTACTCTAAAAAACAATCAGGAATCACACTTCCATTATTATAAGGGAACATGATAAAAATGAAATATCCACAAATAATAGGATGTTTTATACATATTATGAATAGGCAGCAAATACAGTAATATTTCTGAAGAATTTTTTAAAACGGGAGAAATATTTACATAAAACACTGAATGGAAGAGGCAGAACAGAAATCTGTATAGTGTGTACTCAATTATGCATATAGGCATATATCCATGCTTAAAAGACTCCAAGGAAACTGATTAAAACATCCTAATTTTACTATTAAATCAACCTACCCCTGCTCCACACTTGTGTTCGGTCGCTGCCCAGACACGGACTCCGAACTGTCTGTTAGAGATGGCACTACAGCCAAAAACCTGGAACATTTAAAAACAGCATAAAATTAGAAATTAGAATCTAATGGGAGCTTAAGAAAGGATGGATATTTATTAATGATGGCCATTCTGACAGGTGTGGGGTGATATCTCATTGTGGTTTTAATTTGCATCTCAGTGATGCTGAGCATCCTTTCATATGGCTCTGGGCCTTCTGTATGTCCTCCCTCGAGTAGTGTCTGTTCAAGTTGTTTGCCCATTTTTTGATTGGATTGATTGGATTGTTGAGTCAATTCTTTATCATTTTGGAGATTAAACCCTTATTTGATGTATCATTGGCAAGTATATGTTCTCCCATAAAGTTGGTTCCCTCTTCATTTTGATGATGGTTTCTTTACCTGTGCAGAAGCTTTTTAATTTGATGTAGTCCTAATTGTTTATTTTTTCCTTTATTTCCCTTGCATTGGAGATATAGTGTCAAAAATACTGCTTTGTGTGCTGGTGAAGCTGTGGAGAAAAGGGAGCCCTAGTGCACTGTTGGTGGGAATGCAGACTGGTGCAGGCACTGTGGAAAACAGTACGGAGTTTCCTCAAAAAACTAAAAATGGAACTGCTTTATGACTCACTGATTTCACTGCTGGGAATATACCCTAAGAATCCCAAAACACCAATTCAAAAAAACTTATGCACCCCAATGTTCATAGCAGTTCTGTTTATAGTACCCAAGTGCTGGAAACAGCCTAGGTGCCCATCAGTAGATAAATGGATGAAAAAACTACGGATCACCTACACAATGGAGTAGTACACAACAGAAAGAAAGAATTTCTACCCTTTGTGACAGAATGGATGGAGCTGGGGAGTATTATGCTAAGTGTAATAAGCCAGTAGGTGAAAGACAAATAATGTATGATATCACTTATAAGAGGAATCTAATGAAAAAAATAAACTAATGAGCAAAACAGAACCAGAGACATGGAAACAGAGAATAGACTGACAGCTGCCAGAAGGAAGGGGGTTGGGGGATGGTGGAAAGAAGGGGAAGGGACTAGTCAAAGAATATGTATGAAGGGTTCATGGACACGGACAACAGGGTGGGGATGGACTGTGGGAGTGGGGGGTGGGGAGGAATGGAGGAGGGCAAAGAGGGAAAATTGGGACAACTGTAATAGAATAAACAAGAATAAAATAAAAAAAAATGGATGGTTCATTTACATCTTAATTGTTGCATTTACCTCTCCATTTCCCAATAAATGGCAGGCAACAGGAATATACAATAGTTAGAACACTGTTACAGAAAATGGATAAGATGGTGCCTTCCAAAGCCAAATAACAAAGGTCCTAAGCAACCTAAGCAACTAAATAAACAAGCAAGCAAAATATAACCAAAGACACTGAAATAGAAAATGGGCTGACAGTATCCAGAGGGGAGTGGGGAGGGAATTTCAGGGAATAAGGGAGGGGATTATAGGAACAAGTATAAAGGACACATGGACAAAAACTAAGGGGGGTGGAAATGGGAGGGAGGTGGGGAGCACTGCGGGGGTGGACTGGGATGGGAGTAAAAGACAGAAAACTGTACTTGAACAACAATTTAAATAAAAATTAAATAAATAAATAAATAAATACAATACAATACAATAAAATAAAAAAAGAAAAGAAAATGGATAAGATGGTGCCTTCCAAAGCCAAATAACAAAGGTCCACAGCCAAGTCAGTCATTAGGGATTGTTACCTATGCTGCCATGTTACTGGAAGAAAAGGCCTTGCAACACTAATTCACACGGATTGAGCCAACTTAATGAAGTCCCTGAGTGACTAACAGCTAAGTATGCACAAGACATGAAGAAATCATGACAGCTAAGCAAACGACAGAACAGACATATCACTGAACAAATGAAGGTACGTACACATAAGATAAGAAACTTATGTGACACTCTTACAAATTTTTTCAGAGTTGTTTACAATGTCAACATCAATTTTTTAAAGGCAAAAAGAATTATGTGGAGATTCTTGGAATGAATGTGGACACAAAAATTTCTCACACAAAGAGAACATCTCCTTGTAATGGTGTCTAGTTATAAAAGAGTAAATAATTTCTTAGTGTTGAAAACAGTATCACTTTTAGAACTTAATACCAGATTATTAAAATTTCAGTCACTTTATTAGTTTTTCCCATATGTGAATTACCAATCCACACGCACAACTCCTTGATTCAAAGAACCACCCCATCCCCAGGTGCTCGCTGGTAATATTACTGTAGTGTAATGATAAGCAATGTTGCTTGACATTAGTCATTTCTCATGGCAATCACTTAAATCACAAAACTTCCCTCACTAGAGGACTGGCTGCGGCACCTATGCCACCCTTCAAATAGTAAGAGGAAGTCTCTCATATCTACTATCGGTTCACAAAAGCCTTACTCTTTGTACATCCAACAGAAATATCGTTGAGTGCCATGGATATGTACTGTTTTTTACAATGTAAATTGTAAATACATTTTATGAAAAGTAAAATATGTTTACATTAGACTGCTTTATTTTGCTATGCTGCTTTTTCAGTGATGAAGACATCCAACTTCCCTTCCAAGTCCAGAGAAAGTCTCATATGAATGAAATTTCTAAGGAAATTCGGTCTCTTTATTCAATGTAAAGAAAGTCTATTTTGAACCTAAAGGATAATTTTTGAAACTACAGCTTCAGCATCCATTTTTACATTTGTAGACATAGGACTTAGTGATGAAAGTAGCTTTTGATGATAACTATAGTTACCAGAAGAAAAAAAGGCATTTCAAAATAAAATAGCATCATTATAAAAGCCAGTTAGGAAAACATTGTTTTAAAGAGGTTGGCAAAAATGAAACAAACTTTTTTTTTTCAAAGAAGTTAATTCACTGATCTAAATTCTAGATTTTTAAAAACCACCTAAACTGATACTAGTTTCCCTTGCATCTCTTCCCAGGATAGCATTGTAAAATATTTATAATAGACAATACCTTTGATAGACTTTATTTCTAATTCCTTTCTGAAAAGCAAGGAGGTAATTTCGTCCATCTCCAGAGAAAACTTCCACAGCAATAGGCTGAATGAAATCATCAGAGAAAAAAACATTAAGAAAAACAAAAATAAGGTTATATATTAACTTTTCCACTATTAATTTCTATAATGTTGAAAAAAATTAACTCAGTGAAGAACACTGAGTCATAAATTCCTAGCAGATTCAATTACAAAATAAACAGAGCCAATTTGGTGTGAATGTGTTCTCAATTTACTTCTAAAATATTTAATAATAGAATAATGGTAAAATAAAATAATTATAAAGTCATAATTTTGTAAAACTATAATGAGGGTGTAAATTTTAAATTAAAAGGCAATTATAATGTTTCAAGTTGTAATTTTTTAAAGATGCACTATACAGAGTTATGTGCCCATGTAATATGAGTTTGCTTATCACAGAACCAAATTTAAGGAATAATCTAAGAAATACTCTAAGGGATAATGCAGGTCCTATAGAGGGTATTCATGGCATGTGTCAATTTTAAAATAATACATCCTCTGAATGAAGGAACACAACAAAACGTTTAGTACTGCTAAATCAACTCACCTGCAAGAGATACCTCCTCTTATGTACCTCCTTGATATCTTCATATGCAAAAATGCTGCATGTTCTCTTGAGCTGACTGGGGCCTTGCCTGGCTCCTCTAGGGATAATGGGCTCATGCATACTACAGGCAGCCAAGAAAAAGGACATAAACAAAAACACAGCAAAAGATAAATTCGCAGTCCAACAAAAGCTGTTATTTTCAACATATAAATAGGACCAGGGAACAGTGTATCAGAAATTTCAGTTTAAAAATATGTTTAAGAGGATAATTTGTCAGCTGCTCGGCATATAAACCACCTCCTTTGCTGAAGTTAACTAAAATAAATCCCATTATTGCTATCAGGGTCAACTTATCTATCAGGAAGAGTGCCTAGGTCTAAATACTTCTAGGAACGCAAGAAACTGTTTTAATTTCTTTTAAAATCAGAAAAATATTAAACTTTTAGATGACAGAACATATTTTAATATACAATACAAATATATTCATCTTTGAACCAAGAGTCATAAAATATAGTTTTTAATATTTTTATATGAAGAGGCCCATGAAAGTCATAATGTGGCCCTGATTTTTGTTGAAAGTAATTATTTGAAACATCTCCTGGGAATGAACTGCAGTGACCGTGTCCACTTCAACAGTGTAAGGTGTTCAAAATGTCAAAGGGAGAGAGGAACATGTTGACTTTCTTTCCTCTGTTAGAATGTTGTGCAGCTACCTGCGTTTTCTCTACAACTGTGTTTGTACTGCCATTTTGGTGCTGGTGAGGACGTGGAGAAAGGGGAACCCTCCTGCACTGTTGGTGGGAAAGCAGATTGGTGCAGCCACTGTGGAAAGCATTATGGAGTTACCTCGAAAAATTAAAGGTAGATCTGCCTTATGACCCCACAATTCTACTTCTGGAAAGTTATCCAAAAAGACTCAAAACACTAATTTGAAAGAACATAAGCACCCCTATGTTCATTGCAGCATTTTTTATAACAGTCAAGACTTGGAAGCAGTCCAAGTGTGCACCAGCAGATGAAAAGATAAAACAGCTATGGGACATTTACACAATGGACTACTACTCGGCCATTAAACAAAGAAGAAAGTTTCACCCTTTGTGACAGCATGGATGGATCTGGAGAACATTATGCTAAGTGAAATAAGCCAGTCAGAGAAAGCCAAACACCATATGATTTCACACATATGGAAATCTAATGAACAAAATAGAGACACTCTCACAGATAGAGAGGAGGCTGACAGTCCTCGGGGGTGGGGTTAGAGGGTGGATGGAGTGAGCAAAAAAAGAAAAAGGACGCATGGACGTGGACCACAGTGTGGTGGTTGTGGGGGTGGGGCGGGTGGAGGTGGAAGAGGGTAGTGGGATAAATTGTAGTGGAAAAAATGCAACAACAAAAAACAGGTCCAAAGGAAAAACGAAAGAACAATTTGCAAATATAAGGAATTTAGTGTCTAATGTTATTCAGTCATAAAATTTTATTTAGTTTTCATTGTGATACAAAAGGAAATTTTTTCTTTATTATCTGTAAATAACAATTACCCTGTGAATATTTAATAGCAGATGCACACAAACTGAGAGGTAATATTATTTAAAACACAATTTTTTGATGAACAAATCTATTTGAATATGTTGTTTTCTAGGGATAGCTGTACTTGGTGTCTCTTCATTCATTTACTTACTTTGGAGGTAAAGTCTCGATGTCTCTTATTTCCCTTGTTGCTGTCATTGTAAATCCATCGATCACATAAAAATGCTCTTTACCAAAAAGAAGTAGCCCCTCACTAGTATCTAGGCCTTGTACTCGAGCACAGCGGTACATGTGTTGGATCTAGAAAGAAAACCGTATACATTCATTAACACAGATTTTTAAAAAATCTGAGATAATTTCTTTTTTGATATAACTGAAGCAACAGGTTTTAAAACATGAATTTCATGGGCAAACAGGGCTCTACCAAGTTGTTGCTCTGTGATGCCATCCCTTGAGCTAAGCATATTAAATCTGAGTTTAAGCACAGTGGGAAGGATCTGCTAAGACAGTAGTCTGACTTGCAGTTGATCTCAGTAGAAGGAAACAACCATTCACTCTTATCCATTCATGCCCATCCATTCATCCTTTTCTTTCAATATTCACTGAGTACTCACTATAAGCTGGACACATGTTTGAGGTTCTACAAGTGATAAACAAGTTAGATAATGAGGGACAGTCAACAAACTTGGCAGGAAAGGGTATTGAGGCATACATGTAAACAGATCAGAATTGTGCCTTTTGTGAGGCAGGAGGATACAGAGTGAAAAAGGTCTGCAACCCTGGCCAGGTAGTTCAGTAGGTTAGAGTGTCGTCCCCATATGCCAAGATTGAGGGTTTGATCTACGGTCAGGGGACATACAAGAATCAACCAATGAATGCATAAATAAATGGAACATCAAATCAGTGTTTTTCTCTCTCTCATAAATCAATAAATAAAATTAAAAAGAAAAATGAAAAAAGAAAAAGGTCTGCAGAGCCTAATAATCCTGAGTGAATTAGCAGTTCTGTTGTTACTTATAGATTTAGCCAAGTTTCCTAATTTCTCTGGGCTTCTGTGTCTTTGTAAATTTCAAATGTACATTGGCTTGTCATGAGAGCAAGATAATGTACATAACTTGTTAGCAGTTGTTGGTTGTCTTGTTTTCCACACAGCTCACTTCCTTTTTCCATAACAATGTTTGGAACTAGAGCTGGGGTATTTGTCCCTATCTGCTCTAACCTGGATCCTGCCTGCCTGGCAGACCATTTGCTGTGTCTTTGTAACAAGCCCAGATTGGCGGTAGTAGTCTTTTCCTCATAGAAGGAAGGAGTTGCTAAATTTCTCAATGTAAGTATTGTCTTCTTTCCAATGAGCAGGACATGTCCTTAGTAACAATTCTTTCTTATTTAAACTCAGTTCAATATGAGTCAAGGAAAAAAAAAATCAACAACTAATCCAGAGGCAAACAAATGTCAAATAAATGTCAGTTTGAATATACTTCCTGCACTATTGAAATTTAAAGCAATTACAGGAAAAATTGTACTCATGAGATTAAAAGTTTAACAAATAACAGCATTAGAAAATAATTTTCTCTAAAATATACAAATACGAGTCAATTTTCATAGCCACATTTGAACTACTTCAACAATGAAAATGTAGAATGTTACAGAAAAAATACCGATGTACTTTTTAAATAACTTTATCATAGTGTAACATACATACAGAAAAATGTTTTTCATAAATACACAGCTTGAATTTTCAAATGCTAAATATAATGTAACCAGCATCTAAATCAAGAAACAGAAATTTTGCTAAGACCCCAGAGCCTCTCTTTTGCTTCCTTCATACCTAATATACTTTGATTTTTAAACATATTCTCATTCTAAATTAACAAGGCCATGCATTTGGACAGAATTTTTAAAACTGTATTTGATTTCTGGTTACTACTTCTTAGTGGGTAAAATTTCAAGGGGTATTCCAAGATCTAATATAACTGGCAAAAAGATCATCCTTTATAAAGAGGATAATCACTACACATTTATTCGTTCCTTTATTCATTTACCCTTTTATTTATTCAACCAATCACTCTTTCATTCAAAGGTTTATTGGGTGTCTGTTAGGAGATTGGAGCTGTGTGAAACAACGGGATAGAAAAAGAAACAGCACCTGTCTATCAGAAGCTCTCTGTCTATGGGCAGAGACAGACACAGGAACAAATAATCATGACATGATAAAACACAGTATATACACAAGGCATTATAAAAGCATAGAAGAGGGAGCTAATCAAGCCTGAGATGGCAAAAACAGTCAAGAAACACTTCTTACATCTGAGTATTAAAGACATCCAAATCAATGAGGCTGTATCAATGGGAGGTGCAAGGAGAGGCTATGCAAATGACAGAGAGGGGCATTTTAGCAAAGGTGACAATGAGTTATGTGCAGAATGAGGAAGTAACATCACAGACGCTGGAAACTACAAGACAAAATACTGCAGGAAGCACAGGCTACAAAAAAAGAGTCAATAAAATGAACTTGGAAAGATGGGCAAGGTTTAGGAGGTTGAGAGAAATGGGAAGACAAGGTAATATTCTATGAGTGAAGGAGAGTAGGGGTCAAGTACAAGGCTGCAGGAGATGGTACCGACTGGCTGAAGCTTCTTGAAAGTGGTTTCTGGAATTATAGAGGTGTAGAAAAAAGTATCAATACAATGCCAGAATGGGTTGAGTACATGAGTTTGGAACAGAGAATTATAGCAAGAACTGCTGTTTAATGGAGTTTGTAGAGGAAGATAGTGAACTACATGTCAACTGTTAATATTGTATCTGATGAAATTTCACGCTGTTTAGTGTGCTCTGCTAGGTCAGACAATCCTGAAGATGGCATGAGCAGAGTACTGAACCCAAGATGTTGTTTAATATTGTATTTCACCATAGAGGCTGAAATATTTATCTTCTGCCACCCTATCAACTAGTCTTGTAAAATGGAAACAAGTTACTTAAATACAATCCTTACTTTTTAGAAGCACAATACCTTTTCTCCTTCCTCTAGCAGGCGCAGGAGGGTGGCATTATCTGTCTTCTCCTCCCCTTCTATCGAGCTGCTCTCAGCAATCTGGTCTTGTAACTGCTCCTGGTTCTCCTCATCTCCTCCATCAGGTGCAGATCGAGACCGTTTCAGAGGAGGCTTCACCAGACCTATAGGACAATGACGAAGAGGGCTGTGTGAGCTTGCAGGGGCCATTTGGGAAGCATTTCAGGCTCATTCAGTTCCTTGTATACAGTTCCCATCTGGTAAGTCCACAAGGTAGACGGAGGCAGCATAGCTCAGCAGTCTAACAATACAGACTCTAGAGTTAAATGATTTGTGACCTTGGAGAATCATTTGCCATCTCTGAACCTCAGTTTTCTTATCTATTAAACAGGGATAAAAATACTATCTATCTTAGAGAATGGTTGGAGGTATGAGGTAATTATGTAGAAAACACCTAGCATTATGGTTAATGACTAGTAAGTTCTAAATAAGTATCAGATAATGATGATAAACAGAGTTTAGCATAATTAATGGTAAGGATGGTGTTGCTTATGGACAAATGTCATTGAGGGGGTACCATGTATAAATGATCAATTACAATCAGAAACAGAAGTAAAAATTACAATTTACAAACATGACTCCAAGAGAACTCACCTAACTTGGAGGGCCCACAAGAGCTATTTTAAGACTTATGTCACAAACAGTAGTATGGTCATTCATACATGAATGAATCTGATCATATCGTCAGTTCATAAAGAATAAGAACAGAATTCTTTTTTGTAAAAAAGATTTATTTATTCTTAGTGAGAGGGGAAGGAAGAGAGAAAGAAAGGGAGAGAAATATGGATGTGTGAGAGAGACATCGATTGGTTGCCTCTCATATGCTCCTAACAGGGGACCTGGTCCTCAACCCAGGCATGTCCCCTGATTGGGAATCGAACAAGTGACTTTTTGGGTCACAGGACAGCTAGCACTCAATCCACAGAGTCACACCAGCCAAGGTAGAACAAGAACAGAATTCTTTATGTTACAGGGACAAATCATTTAATTTGCGGATTAAGGAAATATTTTACTGCCTACATTTTGATAACTTTATTAAAAGTCATAGGAGATGACATTAAAATCAGTTGATGAGATCCTAAAATATACACAACACTCAAAATACACTCTAAATCCCACATTTCTTTAAAGTAATCATCTTAGTTGTACCAAAAAAAGTCATGTTACACCTCTGACTGATAGTTGCTCTAAGAATTTTGAAAAAGTGTAAGTCAGCCTGTAAGCTTTGAATATGTGTAACCAGATGTTCTGCTTTACCATGGGAAGAATGTTATTTTCACATATAAAAGAGTATAGTCAGTAAATGAGAGATCGAGTCCTGCTGAGGACATCCACAACGGGGGAAAGCTTACAGCTACATTGCTTTTCATCTTGTGAATCAAAACCTCCAACTCTATGTCTAGCATAACACCTTAATATCATAGTAGTGACGCCAGTATTTGTGGTGTTAGCTCATTTAGAGATTGGGAAAATGAGGCCCCGAGAAGTGAAGCACCAATGGCCCAAACACTGGTAAGTAAAGTGACCCAAATACAAGTAGTCTAACTCTGTGAATTATACTTTGGGGGCTTCACCCAGTCAATACAGGTTTGGACCTATCTCAATAATTTTGCTGGTGCAATGTCAAGAAAATTCAAAAGGTCATAAACTCTGTTATATCAACTATGAAATGTTTAGGAAGTCAGAGTCATCATGAGAGGATAGGCATACTAGAATAATAGGAGAAATGAACCACAATTTTCAAGGTGTACTTTGTTGAGATGGTCATATACTATTAATTTAATCTATAGAATGCAGAACTGATTTTTACTTTACAGTTCTTAATTTATAACCTGGGGCTTTATTTATAAAATATGCCAAGACTTTTGAATTTATGGTGAATCAGAGAATTAAAAAAGTTAAGACAATGGATTGATTTTTTTAGTAACAACTGAATCTCCATTTTCAGGTAGCCAAGTGTCAAAAGCTATAAAATGAAATGAAAAACAATCTCTGCCTCTGATAAACTTATACTTCAGAAAAACATAAAGCCAAGAAAATCACTGAAATTGCTGTAAGAGCAAAGAAAGCAGTCACAGAAAGCCAAATACCGTATGATTTCACACATATGTGGCTCCTAATGAACAAACTGAACTCAGAATAAAATAGAGACAGACTCTTAGATAGAAAGCAGGATGATGGCTATGGCTAGGGGTAGTACAGGGGATGGAGGGATTGAGCAAAAGGGAAAAAAGACTCATGGGCAGGGACAACAGTGTGGTGAGTGCAGGAGAAGAGTGGTGGTGAGAGGGGTAGAAGGGGACTAAATAGTAATGGGAAAAAATACATTAAAAAATAAAATAACAACTAAAAAAGCCCATGGCCATTTCAGCACTATTCATCACCATATATTGCTTTACTAAGCTCCATAAAGTATAGATTTGGAATACTTACAGGAGGAAAGACCCTTATTGCTCACTGTTGGCTAACAGGCACTAATGGCACATATTTAGTAGTTGTTTAAATTTTACAAATATTTACTTATTAGGGCCTTATTAGGGCACTGAAAATATCAGGTGCCACTGAGAATTCTGCACAATACAATAAAAAAATTATCAAGCCAACAGGTACAATACATTCATCCGTAGGCAATAAAGAAGAGCTAGTAGCTTTAGTTTTAGTACAGAAATTAATTTTTAAGTAGGGTGAGATGGTATAATATTTATGGATATCTTTACAGTTGGCCCCACCATGGACAGCTGCTCACATTTTCCTGTAAGTTCAAACACAAGGACTGCTCCAAATAATTTTAAACTAACATCAAGAAAGCTGACCTTTGACTTTGGCAATGGTGTCTTCACCATGCTCTGGTTCCTGCTGAGTAGCTTCACCTTCTGAAGTCTCTACGATGGCATCTTGTACAATGGCTGGATTGCCAGAGGCTAGTCGCATGTAGTATTCTTTACTGTCATAACTTACGGCTCTTCTGTACCTAGCAGGTTTCTGGGAAGTAACAAGAGAAAAGAACTCAAATAATTATCTTCAAGAATTAAAATATAAGCTTCCCAAGGGAAGGTACGGTGTCAAGACTTCTTCATGTGTCACTTTTTTTTTTTTTTGTTATGGGATTTTTAATAGGTTTTTTAAATACACAGTAAATCCATAGATTTTTTTTTTATTTTTAAATTCCCTTGATTTTGAAAAGACATATATAAAACAGTATTAGCAGTTTTGTTCTTGAAATAGAAATAAATCATCTCTAGGCAAATAACTTCACATTAGCATAGTACTACCTCACTAACGTATCAGAAAACCTCCCTATCCAGGAAAGTGAAGAGAATGCCCACTGTCGGAGAGCATGAGGTTCCAAGGAGATGTTTAGCCTGTGAGGGGCCTGGAACTTTGCTTCCACCCCAGTAAAGTATGTAGGTCAGGCATTAAGGGCCAGCCATTTAGTTGGAGTCATCCGTATGACTGTTTATTTCAGATATTTGGAGGTAGAGACTCAGAATTGCCCTGTTCTTTCACATATTCCCAGGTCTTTCTGGAACTCTGGAAATGGCCCAAACCTGCAGAGAGTCTGGACCTAACATGGAATCAACCAGCTTCATGGCAGATGGCGCTCTCTGGTTGGTCTGCTATTCCAAGGTGGTATCACCAATTTGTTAAAACATCCTCACTGTTTATTGTGCAGAAGAATGTGATCCATAATCTTACTAACTAAAAGTATATCAAGAACATATGTACTGTATTTTTTGGACTATAATGCACACTTTTGTACCACATTTTTTGCCAATTTTTTTCCTATTTTCCTCCTCCAGAACCATAGGTACGTCTTATGGTGTGGAGCCCAGACACGCCTAGGTTTCAGAGGGAAAAAATGGGGGAAAAAATTTGAAGCAAAAAATGTGGTTAAAAAAAGTGTGTCTTATAGTCTGAAAAATATGGTAAGTCCATTTTCAAAAAGAAATTTATTACCTAGGAACGTTAGAAAAAAATTAGCTTTTTGGCATGACATAGCATTTGTTTTTCAGGGTAACTAATATTTACCCTAAAAACAGGTTTTTCAATTGACCTAAGCCTGCTTTTTAAAAAAATATAATACAATAAAAATTGTCTAAAATTTTCTACAGAAACGTAAAACCAGAGGGAAAAGTTTATATGTACAAATGTTCCTCAACCAGAATTAGACTCGGGCTTAGGATTAACAATTAAGAAAAAGATGGAGTTTGAAACATGCTTAAAAATGTTGCCTTTGTAAACATTATTTTACTTCTCCCTTCCTATGAATAAGAGCATGTAATTAAAAATATTCTGTCGGCCTACTCTTCAAGCTCAGGTAGTCAGTATGTATTGTCTATGACAATGTTACTTCAAGCAAGACCTTTTTAAAACAATGATTTCAAACTGAAATGGAATAAAAGTGTCCAGTTGGTGGGAATATAAAATAATAAATCAATTTTGAGATAAAAAGATACCTATCTAATGCCACCCTGCCCTTTTTTTTAACCCCAGGCAGAGCCAGGGAATAAAGAGACCCACAAACTAACTAAAGAATCATATGCCCAAATGGAAACTGAAATCTACTACATAACATAGGAAAGTATTAAGATGATGTAAAATAACATTACAATTATGGAAAGATCAATCTGATGAGCAAACTAATAAGAATATTGTAATATCTTTAAAGTGAAAGAAAGGTAGTAAACTTTGTACTGTCACAAATCTCCTAACATAAAGTATAACAATTATCCTCAACTCAAAATTATTCATTTTTAAAAAGATGACAGCAGAGTCAGTGATGGGCAAGACAATGAATTAACACATGGGACATCTCCAGATTTAAACTTGGAACCATAAGCATTTACCCTAAATATTTTGGGGTATATTTCTTTGTTTTAAAGAACTACACCCCCCCCCCCCCACTACATACAGAATCTTCCAGGGGAAAAAAAACAATTATAATTTTTTAACAAATTAAAATAAATTTAAATTGTATTTTGAAAAGTGATCGTATACTCTTAGTATATAATTTTAAAAGACAATACCCTTGCATTCTCAAAATACATAGTTTGTTATCTAGAAAAATGAGTAATTGAATAAAAAGTTGAAGGTGTCAGGCTGCCCATTACCAACATGCGTCAGAACTTGTTAGTTTACGTATGAAGCCATTCACATTTTATGGTGAGAGCAGTGAATATTCTGCCTGTTAGTGAGCAGCACACAGACCCTGGGAAGCCAATTAGAGCAAAGCCAAGAAAGACTACAGCAGTTCTCAGCATGAATGAAACCAACTTTTCAACTCTAAGATATTTACAGGAAGAGCAAATTTGAAGTCAATCTTTCAAGTTAGTCTAATCTACCATGCACCAAAACAAAACGAAACAACCCCCAAAACAAAACTGCAAGTGTTTTGCATTCTTTTATGGCAATTTGTATTTTACCTTTTGAGGAATGATATCATCGGGTGTCTCAGGCTGTTTACTTGGGATCTCAGACTGAAAACAGGGTATTAAGTATAAACACATCAGGAAAAAAACATAAAGAACAACACAAAAAATAAAGTCTTCCTGAGGATTGTATGGAATATGGAACATGTACTTGCTCAAAGAAAATTAACAGGATATCCTAAACTGCTTGAAATAATCACTGAGCATTCTGTGATTGTTTCAATTATCAAGAATAGCTTTAGAGTGAAATTAAAATACACTAAAATTCTCAAAGCTACTGAATAAAACATACATTAAAATCACACAGACATGACTTCAGCGCATGTGCCATGGTCACGAATGATTTACAGGCAACTCTTTATATGGCTTCAAAAGGAAAACACTGGACAACAGAATCTAATGCTAGTTATTATCTCCCACCTACCTCTCACTGTGCCTATCTCCCAGCTCTGTTTTGTAAGAGAAGCAACTGGTTGAAATAATTATATATGGTAACCCCACACCACAGAAATCACTAAGTGCTTGTTGTTAAAAAAAAAAGTCCTCCCATAAAAGCCTATGGTCCTACTACTTCCTTCACTACCCGCACAGCTGTAAGCCCAGAAAGGCTGAAAGCAGAAGGCAGACTGGATCATCAGCCTCCAAACCAAAAGCTGTTCATAACGAGTACTTTTAAAGAATTAGGCACCTGCTCTATATTTTATTCTCAGAATAAAATCCTGACTAACAAGAAGGAAATTTCTGCTGAGCTGTAGTGTGTGGCATATGCAGGTGAACACACAGAGAGCTAAAGACAGACAATAATGCACCAAAGAACTTCTGCCAATTTTTCTTGCTTTTTATGGTTTCTATCTGAGGATGACTTCTACCATCTTTCCCTACAGTAAACATGAGCAGGCAAACACTTTCACAGATGTTTGCTTCCCTGGGCAAAACAAACACTGGACCACTGGGCATACTTTGAAATACCTCACATGGTTTTAGCGAACCTGTTGTTTTCTTGCAAAGCAAACTTTTAAAAGCATACCTTATACTGAAGAATAATCTTTAAAATATACATGCATATTCTTTATCTTGATAAGAGTTTGGGTTATACAAGTGTATACTACACATCAGTTAGAACTACTGAATGGTACACGTAAGATTTGTGTGTTTCAATGTAAAATTTATATCAATAAAAAATTATGAACAAATATTCAACTTGATTGATATGCATGTGGAGGATTCTGCAACTCATTTGAAATTCCCCAAAAAACAAGACAGAATGCTTGACAGATATGTCAATATAGCAAAATGGACAAGTGACTATTGTCAAACCCAATACTGATATCTACTATATATCCCCCAAGCAGACTGTGGGTGAGGTCTGGCCCGGATGCTCTTGTATTTTCTCTGCAGCATATGACAGTGCTGCTGGTATAATACATATGTGCTCGCTAACCCAATGACTGAGTAAAGTTCTCATTTTACTAAAAGGTAGTAAAGCATTCAATAGCTTAGATATGTGTTATACCAATAGTTTCAGTATTTCCATAGCTCTGTTTTTATATATTGTTACAATTACGTTTATATAGAAATCTCAATTTCCCAATGTCAAAATTTCTAGAATAATTTTTTAGTTCCTTTACTTCGAATTTTTCTATAATGTTGACAACGAAATTTCCTGAACGAGTTGCTTAGTTTCTCTGAGTCCAATGATATCTATATGCCATACAAAAATGTATCTGGAGGCGGCCATAAGAGACTCCTTAATCAGAAAAGGGACCTTCCAGTAAGTTTTTTACCCTTCTGCCCCAAGGAGCCCAACATTAATAGGTAGACGCTGAGGATTTTATTCCAATGATATTTGCAAGAATAGTAAATTTTGTATGAGATTATTATTCTGTGAAAATAAGGGGATTACAGAATTAAATCCTGGTTTTAATGGTTAAATATTTTTTAATTGCAAGACATGTACTCTTCCTTCCTTCCATAGGATTCAAGGAAATAAGACTATTGCTTTAAAACAACCAGATTTTATACTTTCATCATATCCAAGGCTCACATCTTAACAATATCTATTACTGATATTACCGCTTAAATACGGAATTACGTTGTAATTTCATTTAGTTGTTTCAATGATGAAAATATCCCCCAAGGAAAGTCATGGTGCAGAGAGGATAAACTATTTTCATGTAAGAATACAGAATTTTCACACATATGCCAATTTTTCTCAAGACACAATCATTACCACTGTTACTTTAAAAAAAGTTTTAGTTGAGAAATTTCTAAAGCTTTTGAATCTGCGCAAATAAAACACTAAAATATGTTCTGTATTCTATTCAAAAATAAGAAGTAAAAGCTCAAAACTTAGAATAGGTATGTTACTTTTTACACAGTTTGTACGAAAAAACTTTAATGACTAAGAAAAATCCCTTGTTTCATTTCTAACATGTCAAAGATTTTAAGACAAGAAAATAACTTTTTATTAATCACTGTATTCTTTCAGCTTAACCAACAGAACTATGACAGTAAATGTTACTTAGAAACAGTAATTACTGTTAATCAATAAGGCAAATAATCAAACCACTTGCCCTTGCTCCAGATAAAGCCTACTTACCCAGTAAGAGGCTTCAAAAGAAATTTTTAGGTTGGCACATATCCGTTAACATTGCAAAAAGTATGGGCTATATTTTACAAAGATTCGTGTAAGAGGGCACCACATTTATAGGAGCTGAAAGGGAAGAAAGATTAAGTTCTGCCTCTGGGAGGCAATATTTTAATACAGTTCAGGGTGGATGTGGATTTACTAGGAAGCAAATAAAGCTTAAACTGAACAGCCCTCACTTCCCACGGGCTCCCTCCAGAACCCTGGAAACAGGGCTGGCTCTGGTTAACTCTGTACTCATACCTTTGTACTCCTTTTCTTACAGGGCCCTCCCCCAGCTGTGTCAACATCAGGCCCCATGAAATCTGGCTTTAGCCCTCTGTAGTGGAAAAATTCCAGAATTAGGAAAATTTTAGAGAATGAACAGGAAGCAATGGATAAAATCTAAAACTTAGGAAAAGTGAATGCTGGTAGTCAACTCAATCAAAATTTATTAAGTTCTAGCTACTCTGCCAGCATTAGAAAGGCAAAGCCTAATATGTGGATTCTGTCTGAAAGAAATTCGCTATTTACAGATAATGTCGCAAAACCAGAGAACTTCAGACAGAACCTTTTCTTTTTCAAAAATGATTCAACTTCTGAAGAGTTGTCAACCTACACTCATTGCATATATTACTCCACTACTTGGTAGTGGTGACCTTGAAAGAGTTCCTGAACTTTTCTAGGTTTCTACTCCTCATCTATAAAATTGGGATGAGAATACTGACCATACTTCAAGGGCTGCTAGAGATGTAAATAAAACTGCATCTTTAAGTAGTCACTCTTCTTTTCTGATTTCACAACAGAAGCCAGTGGGATAGCAGTTGCTTCTAGTTTTTGGAATTTCTTTGCTGTCAACATTGCCAGATTGCATATTCCATAAAACAAAGGTGAATATTTAATGTCATGTTATATCTACAGAAATTTTTAAACTAGCAAAAGCAAACTACTCTTTTAGAGAGCTTCATTTTAGGAGACAAACCTAGACCTGGGCATGAATTCTGCATTCTGTAATCATCTGCTCTGTCCAGCTGCTCTTTCCTTATTTGGAAATGTATCTCCCACCTTGGTTCTCCCAGTATATAGCCCATCTGGTTAAACACTAAGTTCCATATGGCACATACCTGTTCCTCAGAGTGTCTGTTTAGATTTCATAGGCTGGTGAACAACTTTGCACAGGTAAAATGCTAACAATATATTAAGGTTGTAAGCGTAAACTCTAATAGGTTATTTTGTTTTTACCTGATATAGAAAATCAATTATATGTGTGTAAAATAAATGACACTATTAAGGATTGGGTACAGTAAAAAATATGGTTATATAACTTAGAAAGTATATACCTCAATAACTATAAATAGTGAGTTATTCACATAGTTAAGAGAATACACTTACACAGGGTTTGGCAAAAACAGGTTTACAGTTGTTCATATGGAAAATAATACACTAATTAACAAATACTAATACAAGAATAAACTGTTTCACATACTTGTCAACTGTAAACCTACTTCTGTTCCACTCTGTACTTTAGTATTTTTTTTAAACAAAGGAAATTGCTTTCTTTATTTTATTTTATTTATTTATTTTTAAAGATTTTATTTATTTATATTTGGAGGGGAAGGGAAAGAGAGAAGGAGAGAAATATCAATGTATGGTTGCCTCTTATGCGTCCCCTGCTGGGAACTGGCCTGTAACCCAGACATGTGCCCTGACTGGGAATTGAACCGCGATCCTTTGGTTTGCAGGCCCGCGCTCAATCCACTGAGTTACACCAGCCGGGGCATTTTAGTATTCTTGAATGGATTCAACTTAAACAAGTATCAATTCAATAAGAAATATGTTATCAAATCAGGCTTAAATTCTTAATGGTTTATTTGGGGGGAAAGACTAAAAATTAGAGAAAATATTGCTGGTTTGCTCTGACAAAAATAGGTGCTAGTAAAAAGTTGCAAAAATATGGGTTTAATTTTCTCACAATTATAATTCCCTGGCATTAGAAATTACATAGCATTTTAACTTATAGCTGTACCACATATGACATTCTTGACAACACTGAATAGCTTTGAGAACAATAGCCTTTAGGGAGCTATCTTGAAAAATCGCAAGTGACTATACATTAGCAGGCTCACAACCTACCCTGGAAGTAGCATCAGGACACAGGTGGAATCAGTGAGTACAAGTAAACGAAGCCAGGGCTTTGGCAGAAGAAAAAAAATTGGAACAATGCAATTGCCACACATTAGAGGATCTGAACTACTTATTAAAAGACCCATGTTTCAAGTCTCCTTTATAAATCTTAGTTTTGAAGTGAAGTTTTTAATAAAATATAATAAAACGTTACACTGGGGCCAAGTGGTTGGATTTTATCTCTCAGATTTCTATTAACCAAATACCGAAGAATAACCATCCCAGTATGTTCTTCAGTGGAAGATTCTTTGTAGTGATAGGAGTTTCTAACTGGGAATAGGAGTTACACTAGATTTATTTAGGATACTTTGTTTTAGAGACAGCTAAAAACTAGGGCAAAACAAAATATGAAAAATATCCCCTAGTAACCTTTCTGTCCAGGGATAGTTAAGCATAGGGTGTGGTCAGGTTCTTGGGGAAGAGGAGAACCTTAAAATATGTTTTTCCAGACTATCTTTTTAAAAAGTCAGAATTTTTTGAAACTTTAAATGACATTAAAGGAAAACATGAGAATCCTATTTATTGATAAGAAATACAGATTTTTTAAAAGAAATCGTGAAACACTAAAATTACGGGCTCTGGAGCAGCCCTATCCATGACAGCAGCCACTCTGAACAGAGGGTGCTGTTAAGAAGGAAAAAAGTAAAATACCCCCAAAATAATGTTTTTATAATTGATCACACATTGACACGACAGAGTTAGGAGACTAGATGAAATTACCTGTGAAACCTCCTTCCAGTTCCCCAAGCTGTGACTCCATGACAAAAGTGAATTTGAAGGAGGGAACCACTATTCATTTTGTAGGCAAAGGATTATTTTTGGACACTGATGAGCTCAATTGCTATTTAGAACTGCTATGAGGATTCTCACAATTAAATTCAGTAGATGTTATAGTCCTGTGTTTTCTCTTCTTAAATGTGTAGTGACTTTATTGGGAAAGACAGTGTTTTCTCATATGTAAATATATGATTCCTATATCATTATCAGCTTACACAATTTTTTTTTGAAAAATCCTAAATGAAGCTTTGGGAAGGATAATTTGTATAACAAGGAACTTTGTCCAATGCTGTCTTTTAAACCCATGGAGTTGGTGATGAAGCTTCTTAACTGTAAAGATCTGTATGTTCAGGCTATTGTTCTTTAGTTGCTCTTGACATTTCGTCAAAGAATTTTGCTTAGTACCAATATTAATTAGTCCACTTAACACTCCCTCATGTAGTACTTATTTTGTGCCAGGCACTATTCTAAGTACTTTACTAATTTTAATTAATTTAACCCTCCCTGCTAACAGCTTTTGAGATGAAGCCCTTATTTTCCCCCCGCTAGGCATTAGGAAACAGAAACCGGAAGAGGCTGAATGACCTGTACTAAGCCACCGGGCAGGTGGATGGGCAGAGGCAGGTTTTAAATCCAGGCAGTCTGGCTGCAGACTCTGTGATCTAAACCACTCCATTATGATGTCTCCCTGTCTCACTGCTGCATCTTTCATTCCACTGCGACCACCCTGATGTTATCAATTTAACATAGTATATTGAATTTTCAAAATTTGATGTTTTAGGTAATTGACCTAATAAGGAAAGACGCTTACAAAAAAGAAAAAATAACTTGAAAGCACTATTACAAACATTTCATTCTGCATACTCACCGCCACATTTGTCTCTTGCTCCGTTTCTGGCACGTAAGGGTAGTGGTTATAAAACATATCATTTCGCACCATTTTCTTCCTCATCCTGCAGGGCCCTTCTGTCATCTCCAACATCCACTTGTCTAGATGGGAACCGATGGGGGGCCCCCACAGCCCTCGCTCCCGCAGCAGCTCATACTCAATTTGGCACCACTCTTCCGTCACGTACTTCAAGGCATTTTGCTGACGCTGGGAGGAAAGGGTCCAAGTTGGTTTTTGAGTAAAAGCAGGAGTAACAATTAAAAGTCTACAAACACCTTAAAACCAAGTTAATATCTGTAAAACCAATCCTTATCATTTCAGTCAATATACAAATTTACACTTGTTTATGGTTAAAGCAAGCCACCAATTTTGTGAAAAGGTGGGGGGGATTTTCTGGTAGTGCAAGGCGATTACTTTAGTAAACAAGTAAATAACCAGGTGTGTACAGGGTAGGACGTGAGGGCAGCCAAACAGCGAGTTGAAGGAACTGTGTGACCAGTGCACAGGGAGATGGCAATACTACCTATGAACATATGTTGAACTGGTTAGTCCAGTGTGAGTTACTAAAAAAACATGGCAATTTAAGGATGAGTCCACTCCCACCCCAAAACTGCAAAGCAACTACCAGAATAAATAGGAGAAAATCTAGGAAGTCAGATAAAAAAATACTGCCAAATACACTAGATTACTGACAAGCTTTGTCATCATTTCCAGAGATTTTAGGTAAAGAATATAAACATGCATCTCTGACAGGGAACTCCACCTAAAATTTTTTAACAGTGGATGGTTATAACTTATTTAATGATTTGTTGAATATACATATACAACCTAAGTCTAAGGATAAAGATCTCTTTATACAACCAATAGTAAAGCTTACTGAATGAATAATCATAAAATTATAAGACAACATAGTAGTACTTATGTGTTTGGGATCGGTAGTGGAATTCCCTATAATAACTGATTTAGTGTTATGATCATAAAATGCTAGCACTTTATCATTCAGAAATCTTTAACACACCCCACAAACAGTTGTTTTGGAAATAAAATGTTTATGATTAAGTTGAAAAGTAATAATCAATTCACCAACAAGCTTTCATTGAGGTTATTTTTTACTGACATTATCATCAAGCCCCTGCAATAAAAAAACTTTATTTTTAGTCCTTTATGTCTTTAGAATTTTAAGAGACTTATCACTAACTTTGATGCATACTTTCACCATCTCCTTGAAAAGTCTGAAAGACAGGGATCTGTACTTAATTTTAATTTTTATTAGGAACAATGCTGTATGTCACTCTTGAATGTCAACAGGATCCAGCTGTGCTGCTTTCAAATTTGCTCATTTTTTTTAATGCAGTTTGCCTTTAGGAAAATCAGAATTTCTTTCTTAAAACCAATAGCCACAGTAGCTTTTGGCAGGGGTAATTAAAATCATCTAACAATGAATGGAGTTCCACAGCTTATCCTTAAAATGGGTAGGGAAGTATCAGGAGAAACAGAGTCCTGGCCCACTCAAGCAATGCAAAACAAAACATTACTGTGATTCTGCATTCTTACCTCCTGATATTCCTTATACTGTGTGTCCACTAAGTCACGAACAACAGCAATATGTGTAAACATCCACTGAGAAATCTCCTAACAATGGATGGAAAGAGAAGTTTAATAACTCATGTATTTCCTGGGAAAAAAATAAGTTAACTGGCCTTGAAATTAATGCTGAACAATTAGTTAAAAATTCTGTGAAAGGCACTACTACAAATAAACACAAAAAACTCTGGAAGATTACTTAGATGATGAAACTAATGGAGGATGTGTGCTGAACACAAAAACTCACACCCTGTCCCCACCCCAATGCCTCTCAAGGACACGCTTGCTGTCCAGCTTACAGGAACGCTGTCAGTACCTTCAGGGATCATCTCAGCTGCAGAGAGCTGCGGGGCACCCCACATCCGATGGCCGCTTGATTTGGGGGTAAACAGGATCAGCCATTTCAGCTCAGTCCGACCATGTTGACCCCTAAAGCTCTATTTAGGGTGGCGAGGCTGCCCTGGACCTGCACTGTAGCCTGACACTTCCCTGTGACCAATACTGCTTCCAGCTTCCACACGTAATGACCACACGTAATCAACTCCTGCACACCAGACTCCGTCTCCGAGTGTGCTTCTCAGAGAACTCAGGCTGACACACGGAAGGACAGATACACACTGTTTCTCTCAGACCCTTTCCCATTAAGACTCAGGGGTGGCAAAGGAAGTATGATGAGGAAGAAATTAACACTGAAGTAGATGAACTAAAAAAAAATCAGTCAGAGGTATACACAATAAGATTCCTTTTCAAAAAGCCATTTTGTTCTTCCACTGCTTTAAATTATAATTATCAGTAACAAAATTACTGAAAGTTTGTAAAAATTATCAATAGTCTGATCATATAACAATATCTGAATCTCATCTTATGTCCATTTTTTCTTTTTTTTTCTTATGTCCATTTATAAAGTGGATGTAAATCCACAACACACATCATGAAATTTTTTCATAGTAAAATGGGAGAAGTTCCTATAATCTGTTATTTTTCTCTTCTAAAGCAAAAATGTAGAAAAGTTCATTTCAAATCATTTGCTTGTACATGTTAAGTGTATTATAAAAACATTACAACGCAACACTGAAATATAAATTTCTAATAATATCATCAATGAAACCAAACAATGTACCTGAGTGGAAAGACTGTGTTTATGGAGACCACTTTCTTTCCGGTTCCTTCTTGACCCTGTCAACTTGGAAAGACCAAAGCCACTGCTGACACGGGACAGCTTGGACTGGGTGGTGGGGATTAAAGCTTCTCCTCGACTTATGCATTTCTTTTCATGGGCTATGAAATTAAAATTAGATTATTTTACAATTTCTCCATGTATGTATTAGTTTTCTTTTTAATGCTTTTGTATCATGGTGACAAACCACAATTCTGTAGTAATCAAAAGCAGCTTACAGCAGAGATGCAGACAGTCTCTTAGCTATTATACATTTACTTATTGGTGATCTTGGATAAGGACAGCTGCTTGACAATTATTATAGCAGTTGAATTTACATTTGGTTGCAACTTCATAGCTCTCCAGTAATATGCAAATTTAATGAAATCAGTTTCTGTGTTCATACCAATTCACAACCCCCTGACTAAAATCTTTGGTGCTGGGTACGCTTTGGAATTTAGAATGGTTTGAATTTTAATAAGACAATATGGTACATATCCTAAATATTATATAATACTACCATAGGGTCTACAGTGGTGAACCATAATTTAACATGTTAACATTTCTACACAAAATGCATGAATATTCATACCAAGCAGAATAAATAAATATAGTTTAGTTTTTGCAACTAAGTGAATTTTGGGACCAAAATAATGAAAAAACTGAGTTTTCAAGGTTTTTTGAATTTCAGAATTAAAGATGAGGAACTGTAGACCTTATAGCCAAGATGGTGAGCATACTAAAGCTGTGAGCAGTGTATTATTTTCCAAACTCATAGATGCCTGATATATAACACACCTTAGATTAAAAAAAAATCTGAGAAGAAAAACCCTGTCTTGGCATACCCATTCTACGATGGATTATTGTTGGGAACCGCACTGCCTGTTTTCAGGAGCTGTAAATCCCCCCAAGGCTAAGGCTGAGTGAGCGACCTTCGGACCATAAGCCACTAAGGAGACAAAGCTTATCTCCCTGGCAGGAGTGCCACTTCTGCTCCTTTTTTCATAACTGGCACCCGATGCTTGATCAGTTAGTCAATGACGGGTAAGATTCCCCAAGTGGGGAACAACCTAAGACAGGCATGATCACGTGGAGGCCCCAGGGAAGGACTTGGGTGGCTATGGAGAAAGAGGGTGATGGACCCTCACCCCTCAGCTTTGACGAAGCCTGAGCCCCCCATTCAGTCCATGAGAAGTCTCCAAAAATTCCTTAGCTATTACCTCCTCTGCCTGATTTCAGGCTGAAACAATGACAGAGGGCAGTGCAGCCCTGTGCTGGAAAGGGTGGGCTCCCCAGGTGATCAAGCCTGAGAAAGGATATGTAAAATCCTGAGAAGCCTGCTTTGCTAAGAATGCTCTTAGTTAAATGATAAAGGTCCGAGCAGGCAATGAGTTTGTTTCCCAAAGTTTTGTAGCCTTTTAGCTAACAGACCCTGACTCAGAATAAGCCCTAATAGTTCTTCGTATGCTATCGTTTGATCCTGACTGCCTGACAATGATTAATGAACTTTACCTGTATTCCTGTACTAAACTGAACCCAATAAAACCCTGTCCAGGCAAAGGTGAGCACGGTCTCCTCTTGAGTGAGTTGCCAGGCCGCTCCAAGGTGCTCTTCCCTTGAGGGAGTAGCCATGCTGTCCCTTTGCCTCCACAGGACTCAGCAGTCCATGTGAATTTGTCTCATGTCTCATCCATGATGCTGCGGACACTGCGGGCCAGTGTCCATGTCAGATTATATTGTATTGACTTTTACTTGTTACTTCTACTGCTATCAAAATAGCCTTTCAGAAAGTCTTCATTTCAAATCTAAAGTGTACCCATATACAACAGCCATATGTAAATCTTAGTCACATGAAGCTCTGTAGACTTTCTCACCCAAATGATTCTGCCAGCACTTCAAACCAGCCTCTTCAATGAGCGGCCTTGCTATCGCTATGTCCACATGGCCCCTTTCATTCACAGGCAGAGTGACTTTGAAAAGCTCCTCCAAGGCTTGCTTCTTACTATGTATCAATTCAGTCCAAACTCTATTCACAGCTTTTATGAGAAGCTGACGCCCTAGGAAGTGGAAAAAAAGCAACTGATCAAAAACACAATAAAAGTTAGTATTTTTCTTCATGAATTTCATCTAAGAATTTAAGTATAGTACTTGTCCAAAAAAAAAAAAGAAGGTGAAGAAAATGACTCATATCCTATCCAGATCAGTAAAAGAGATTATTATTCAGGAACCAAAAATGTGGTTGGCTACTTGGACAACTAAAAAACCCCCCAAAACAGAGAACAAATTTTATGTTCATCGTATTTTTATTTATAAAATTGGAAATTATATACATATTTCATTATCTAGCTTCTTTTATATAAGGAATGAACATATCCTTCATTAAAAATTGTTAGACCTTAATATTTAAGGTAAGCTCAAAACTAAGTTGTTTTTTTTTTTATTTACTTTTTTTTCTGTTCCATGAAGGAATATAATTAAAAGGGTAAAAAGCTTTAAGCTGAAGGTTCGTAATGCACTAATTCATAACAGCGTATTAGCATTCTGGTTAAAATAAAATACCTGATGAAACCACAGAAAGATTTCATTCTCACCCTTCTCATTATATGTATGAGGAGTTCTGAGACCTTGGTGAGGGTGCAGCACACAGAGGCTACAGCAAGTGAACACTGCTTAGGAAGCTCTTCAACAGGAGTTTTTTTTTTTAAGCTGTTCTTGAATATTTTGCAAAAGGAAAATATAAATATATATTTTTTAGTTTTTACTATTAAATTCTCGCTTGCTTTGGACTCCTTGCTAATTTGTCCGACCCCTGCTCTAGACCAGTCAGTCTTCAGCAAGCATCAGGGTCAGCTGGAGGTCTGACTCAGCAGTTCTGAGTGAGGTCAGAGAGTCTGCTTTTCTAACAGGTCCCGTGATGCTGATGTTGCTAGTCTGAGAACCTTGCTTTGAGAACCAATGTTCTCAACTGTCAGTTCCTTGAGGGGTACAGGGGAGGGGGTAAAAATAATCACTGTGTCCTCAGTGTCTGGGATTCAAGAACTTTTGGTGAGAGAAAACAGAATAAGTTAATGCTTAAATGACTGAAAGAATGACTGCTGGACTCCCAAAGCACCAAATCATACCACATTGTATTGCTGGAGCGACAAATACAACTGTAATTATCTTGCTTTTTTTACTAAACAATGTGGTAATAAGAAATCAATCCACCCAAAGACTTCCATGCATAACACAAAATCAACAGAAAACTAAATTAAAAATAGAGAGAGAATAAAAAGAAAAATGATAGTACTAACAACCTGTCTCAGGCAACATTTACCTCTAGTGTAATATACCCAACTCTATCAATAGGCAGCTCTCTTTAGGGTAACTGCCAAGTTAGTATCTGCACTATTAATTGTGCAAATATAAAAGCATTAAATCTCCCAATTTTACTAGAAAATACTGAGGTATAGTGAGATCAGTGGTTAGTGGTTTTCCCACCTTGGCACAGGACACACACAGCCACATGATGGTATATGTTGACAGGCCTATCAGTGTATGTACAGGTATGTCCTACTGGGAGACTGGTTGTTGATGTTAATGAGTGAGACGGAAAGGGGAAAAAGTGGAAGTACTAACCTTCACTAATATCTTGGCTATACCCGCCATCTGGTTCAATGTCAGAGGGGATCATAATGTGCCATGTAGTCATGCGGGCTTCTGCTTCCAGTCCAAATCCATCCACGTTGCTGAAAAATTAGTCAGTTTAAACTGTATGAAGAAAATAACGGTAGCTAAAAAACTCTAATAACTATTCTTTGCAGACACAAGGCTGGCTCCATTACAAAGCTCCATAATTGACAGACACACACTCAGCAGATGCACAAAATGTCCAGTTTGTAATAAAAATGCCATTTTTAAGGGGTGTGCTCACAAATGCAGTTGACTAAAAGTAACTAAACTATAGCATCAAGATGAACATCCTGATATTCAAGATGCTTTCTGATGAACATTTTTACCTAAAAATTACAAAAGCTCATTTAAGAACACTCTCCTGCTAGGCCCGTGCATCCGCCCGCTCTCCAGTCTCCTACTGCAGCACTCTTTCCTCCAGCAGCAGTGAAGTACTTGCAGTTTCCCAAATGTGCCTCCTGTTTCCTTCCCTCTGGGCAATCACACAGATGGCTCTTTCTTTCTGTATCACTCTTCCTTCACCTCTTAAGAGGGTTAACCACCTCCTTGACCATTTTCAAGATGCAACTCAGCAGGTGCTTCTTCCAGATTAGGAGCACCTGTTATAGGCTCCCATAGCACCTTGCTTCTAGCTTTTAGCAGAACACTCAGCACACCTGACTGGGCTTGCTTAGTTAACTGCCCTACGCCTGAAGACTACATGCTCCAAGATCCTGACACAGGGTCCCTCTTGCTCACATCCTGGTCACTAACTCAATGCCTGGACACCAGCAGACACTAAAGAAGTATCTGTCAAAGTGATCAATGGAAAAAGACTAATTTCATTCATTTAGTATATGCCATTGTATTTATTCATTGCATTCTTTTTAATACTCTTAACTTCCAACAATGTGCATGTTATTTACTTTAAAAGCAAACTTACTTTTTAAAATTATGTATGGGACATATGGTGACTAATGAAAAATTTAAAGATACAGAAAATTAAAGGAAAATATTCATTTCATTGCAAAAACGCAACACTTGTCTTTTACCTTTTGCATTAAGTTTTAAATAAAACTGAGATTAAAGGAAAAAGAAGTGTTACTATTGATAAAAATAAGACAAAAAGTTCTGGTGAAGTAACATGAAAGATAAATTCAAGGTGGCAAACTGAAACTAAAGGAATTACCTTCCAACATGAAGATTAATAAGGCAGTGAGCTAGACAGCTGATGAATTCTTGATCATGGTTCCCAGGTCCAAGGATCAAGTTCCTGTTTACAGTCAGAACCCTGAGTGAATCAAGGAGAGCTACTTGCTGTGGGACAGTTTTGTGTGCCCGTGAAAACTGGTACAAGATGGTCCTATTGAGGCAGTGATAAACAGCATCCAGTGACAATCCCTGTGATCTTCTCTTTGACTAAAGGTATGAAAGATACTTTATTCAGTAAAATGGCCAAACATAAAAGATCTGCTTATCATTCACACGTGAACGCTTACTCAGTTTGTTATGTGGCAGATGACATGCTAAGGACTGGGGTGCTAAGTGAAAAAATATAAAGCTCTTGCTATTACGGGTTTAGAATCCAGGAGATACTTAAATATAATTTAATGTGATGAGTGCTCCGTGAAACTACATCTGCCACTGAGGAGAGCTGCGGACACTCGCGTGGGGCAGAGCAGCCTCCCCAAGAACATGAGGAAGTGCTGTCAGGGCAGAGTCTTCTACCACACAAGTTCTGTTAGGCAAATGATCTGTATTCAAATTACTGAAAAAAAAATACCCAAAATTTTTAGTAAAAAACTTTGGATATTCCAGTTTCATCCCCTCACTTGAGAGCTTTTCTCTTTAGCTTAAATACAAATTTAACTCCTGAGAGAATTCTTAGGCAACACACACAAAAAACTATGCACCATATGCTAATAAAACATGATAATAGTACTGCCTACTTTCTACATGAAGTACTGAATAGTATTAATCACTCTTGCCAAACCAGGCCAATATTCCTTAGTCAAAGCTACCCCCAACACGCATTAAAATAACATCTAGAGAGGGAGGAACAAGGACCACAATGGACTTTGTAAAGATTCCATTACAAGAGAAGATTCCTTTGACATCAACTCTTTCATGCTCTGTTAGCCTTTACACATTGATGTATCATTCTGTAAAAAAGCTACCAAACTTTATTAACTTAAATTATTTAAATTAAAAGGAAACTATTTAGCTATCTGGGCAGCAAACGGCAATGCCTGTGAGGAGCTTGAGAAAACCAGACACTGTCACAAAGGACACACTGGCGCCAGGTATGGTTAAGGGCGAAAGGGTTACAGGTCTACCTTTTTTACTCACTTTTCATAGGCTGAGTTTTGTGTTAAATGTTAACATTCATTATCTTAGTAGTTTTTCAATCAAAAACCATGTAATCTATAAGCAATAGTGACAATTGATTACCTGTGCAATTAGTTGAATTATAAAATCTATGAGAAGTTTAGATTCTTTGTTGAACATGCCTTGCCAAAGCTTGTCCACCACACGCTGTGTGAAGTAAAACACATTGTTCACCAATACCTGGTAGCTTCCTCCACTGGTAATAGGTAGAGACGCATCTTCCCCTAAATTCCAACAGAAAAAAGATGTCTAAGAAAATTGATTATCTACCGGCACAAGACCACATCCTCAAACAAATCAGGCTAAGGCAAAATGAGTACATCTACTACACAGAGAAATAAGACCAACAGTTCTCATGTACTACTCTCATAAATGACGTTCATGGCTAGAAACCATGATAAATGTTGGAAAAATAACTTCCACAGGATAAAAGAGTTACAGATTGAGACGGTGAAGTCTATTGCCTTAAGACAGTCTGTGATAAGCAAACCGCTCTTCAACTTAAACTGTGACAGATGATCTTCATTTCAGAGGAAAGTTAAGGCAGTGTATTAGCTGTAAATTGATTTTGTAAACTAATAAAGGGTAAAACAAACCATTAAACAAAACCCTCGATTGTGCGGTAAGTATTTAATAGTGATGAAGCAATGTAGGCAGAAGAGAGACTCAGACTTGTGATAATAAAGTGCGATTAGTGTGGTCGGTCCAAGGGATGCCTTTTGCCCCCTCCATGTCTGCCATAGGCAATGTCTCTTTCGTAAAGCTACCCCAGTGTCTTCAGGTTCTTGCCAGGTACACACTGCTTCTACTGCTTCAGGACCAATTCTTCAAGCTTCTCCCCCGTCACCAGAATGCCCCCTCTAAGCCCGTCATTTCTATAAGTTATAGAGCCTCTGATAAGTGATTATTCCCACCACACTCTAAATTACCACATTATGCAAAACTCTTCATTTTGTGTCTTGACGTAGTGAAATAAAACTACATAAATAGTATCGCAGTGATAAAAATAAAGGTTGACTTCACACAATCATTTGAAAGTTGCATGTTAAGGCAATACTAAAGATTTCTCGGCAAATTATTTTGTAAAAAACTGGTAATTTAATAACATGGAGGTTCTATGATTAATATTATTACCAGGAACTCAAATAACAAATATACCAAATCGTTACTTTTCCTTCTTTAAATTTGATCCTTATTTTACATATACTAGCTCCATTGTAAATGTACAGATTTTATACTTTTATTGTAACTAGATAGAGACATTTAGAAAAAACATTAATGTGTTTTCAATTTATGTCCTGGAGGCCATCCTAAAGAATAACATATACATACTTATGACTCAACAATTCCATTCATATGTGTATACTCAACAGATATGTATAAATATTGTACATACAGAGTGGGGAAATGTAGGTTTACAGTTGTTCATATGGAAAATAACACAATGGTTAATTAATAATATGAGCCTAAATTGTTCCACACTCATAACTGTAAAGCTATTTTTGCCATGCCCTGTAGATGTGACCTGTATGAACAAGTATGTTTACAGCAGCTTTATTTTTAATTGCCTCAAGCTGGAAACTACCTAATATCCACCAATAGTACAATGGATATATTTACTATTTATATGATGGAATACTACATAGTAATGAACTCTGGCCACATGCAACATGAACAAATCCAACAGATACAACATTGAGTGTAAAAAGGTAAACTAAAAAGGATACGTACTTTGTGATTCCATTTATACAAAGTTCAAAAGCAGGCAAAATGAACCTGTTTTAGAAGTTGGGACAATACAGTGAGTTGTAACTGGGTCAGGGAGAAAGGGAGTTTCTGGAGGTACTGAAACTGATGCATTTCTGAGGGGTTTTTAACAGGTATGTTGTCTGGGTGATAATTCATGGAACTCTACCTTTATAAATATTACAATGAAAAAAATTAATGTAAAAAGTATTAGACGTTCATAAAAATTTAACAGTTCATGTAATACTGTTTTTAAAACATTTTTTCCCCTTGTCCTCTTCCTGCCACCTGGGAGTGAGCAGGTGTGGACAACCACCTTAAGGACTTCCTGTTGTTGATCTTTATCCCAGACTCAGAGGAAAGAGCTGGATGGGCCTTTTCTTCATTATAGAAAAATATCAGTAAGAGTTGAAAATGCACAGAACAGATGAACTTAAAAGGGTGGTACACCTGGGGTTTAGAGAGGGAAAGAAAGTGATTATAAATACTTTTAAAGTGAAAATAAAACATACCCAATAACACATCAGCTGCAAGCAAATGGTCCATCACACTATCCAAAATGTAAGTCTGAAATTCTTTTTGCTGAGTTCTTGTAGATCTTTCAGGGGAAGCCTAATCAATTAAGTGTAGAATTAGAAACAGAACTAAATAAAGATAACGGCTTAACCATAATTACATTACTAAATGTAATGAAGGATTAAAAATCTTACTGATAAATAACACAAGATAAATATTCTTATTCCCTTTTTCTTATATTTCTGATCATAGAATTAAAAAAAATGAAGCAAAGATGAAACATCTTCTTTTGAATCAGTTCTTCCAAAAATAATATTCTAAATATTACAAATATAGAATATCTGATAATCTATTATTATATTTTACTTTATTTTTAAAGAATAAGCTATCACTAAAGAGTTTTTAAAAATATTTTATTTATTCATTTTTAGAAAGAGGGGAAGGGAAGGAGAAAGAGGGAGAGAAATATCAAAGTGTGGTTGCCTCTCACGCACCTGCCACTGGGGACCTGGCCCACAACCCAGGCATATGCCCTGACTGGGAATCAACTGGCAACCCTTTGGTTTTCAGGCTGGCACTCGATCCACTGAGCCATACCAGCCAGGGCTCCATTTTAGAAATAAGGTAATTGAAGCTTCGAAAGGTTAAGTCGCTTGGTCAAGCCACGAATAGGATTTCAAACCTCAGTTTCTTTGGTGTCAAAATCCATGGTCTCCCTGCTGTACCATACTCCTTTAACTCTACTAAAAAATCTCTATTTTAAAGTTACCCATCGCACAAGGGCAACTGTGCTACAATCTGCTCACTAGTTTTAGATAAATCTGCCTGGCCTGCCTGACAACCGGGATGAGTTCAGAGCAGAATGAAGATATGGTAAGCACTATGATCTGCTCTGGCCTCCGGCTGTTAGATCTGTCTTCTTGTGAAAACAGTGAAGCCAGATAACATTAGTCTGCAAAGAATCAAAGCCTCCTTCCTGAGGCCTTGGATTCTATGCAGAACCTTCCTGTGCAGAGTCCCACAGCCCATGGGTGTCTTGTGCCCTTGGGAGAGCACATCAGCTCTTGGAGGAAAAGTCTTTGATATTGTGTTTCCGTAATGGGCTGAAGCCTTGAAAAAAGAGGGTGCTCAGCTTTATCATTCTGATTGCAATATCGCAAACTCCTCAGACTACAGAAACTTGCTTATGGTATCAGAGAGGAATACACTCCAGCTCGGCCCCCTTAGTTTATCTTTCCTTCAAACACTTTGTGATCTGTTCTCACACATTCCTTCTGCTGCCATGGTGGTGTTCATAAGCAGCAAATCCATTTGACCCTCCATAAGATGCCTGGTGGTGACAGCAGGGGACGATGATGATGGAAGATGGGAGAAGACTCCCTGACACCCTGATATAAGCTAACACCGGCCACTTGATTGCGTAAGTCTTATACGGCACTGTATTAGAGCTCTTACATGTGTCACCTCATTTCATTCTCCCAACAGCCCTCAGAGGCAGGTTCTATTTTTATGCCATTTTAAAGACGGGCAAACAGTAATGGGTGAAGAGAACTGATGCTGGCCAAGGTCACACAGCTATAATCGGCACACATTTAATTTCTCAAAATAGTTTTTGCTGGGTGATTTACACATATTTAACTTTCACAACAATCATGCAGAGAAGATGGCATATAATATCATTTCCCAGAGAATGAGTTTAGCTCAGTGAGATAAAAACACTCATATAATAAACAGGGCCAGAATTTAAACCAGGCATTTCTCACTCCAAAACCCATGCTCTTCCTGTTACACACACTGCCTCTGAACTTTATTGTTATTTTCATTTTGCACAGAATGTTTCAAATACTTACTGAATGCACTAAGATGCTGGCCATCTCTTTTCTTATTTTTAAAGTTTCCAAGGGCATGTCCCATCAGACATGCTTTTAAATTCTACCACAGGGATTACTGATGAAATTGACTATTATTCTGACAATATTAAACACTGTGGTCCTAGTTAAAATACTTAACATGACTGGAACCTAAGTTATATTAATGATTTCTTCTAATTGACCAGATTTTTTCCCATGAATCAGATAAAACATCTGCTGTGGTTTTACGGTTTCACATAAATAGTTAACTGTATCAGCCACTAGAGGGAGCACACGAAAGTGCCATTTTAGTTGCCATTCTGCTAAGAGCCAGTAGGAAGTTCCTCAAAGAGAAAAGCAATTAGTCTTTTGCACTGATTGAATCTTTCATAAATGTGTTCTTTTCAGAACCCCAGTACACTAAAGCTGCTGGGCCAAATCCAGTCTCTGCCTGTTTTTGCAGATAAAGTTTTACTGCAGCACAGCCAAGCCCACTCGTTTATGTCTGTGGCTGCTTTCTAGTACCAAATGCATCATTAACTAGCTGTGATGGAGACTGTATAATATTCAAAGCTTAAAATCGTTACTTTGTGGCCCTAACAGGAAAAGTCTGTCAATTTCTGGTGTAGGGGTAGAATGATGAAAAGTGATAAGGGGACACACCTGCAGAGATGAAAAGGCGAGAAACAAATTGATAGGGTATATAGCCCATTGAAATTAAAAATTTTCATAGCCCATGACATGTTTTGCCTATACAACCCAGAAGAATTAGAAATCTGAAAGGTATCTGGCATAAAACTTGCTTGATTATTAATGTTTTAATTATAAAAACAATGCAAAACGTGAATGTATTTCTTTGTGTTTACCTCCAACAAAAGATCAATTAATGGAGTCTGCTTGCTCGCAGGGGTAAGACAGAGGTTGTCTATTATTAAGACCCGCATGAAGTCAAACACAAACTTTTTCGCGGGGTGGTTGGTCAGATATGTCTTGGCGCCCACATTGCAGTACTCAGACTGGCTCCTGTTCATCCCTGTGTCTGCTGCAAAGGCTTTAAACTCTTCCGCTGGAGATCCAACTTCATCATCTAGATCCGTCACCTGGTAAAATTAAGTGGAAATGTACACTAGTCTCATTCGATTTTATTTGATGTTTTCACTTCCATGTTTCCAAAAAGCTAAACTGTAGCAGCAATGGTATTTTCCTTCAACGCTTACCTCTCATTAGGCTATTCAACCAGCACTTCGCTTTGCTTTACTCCGCCCCTCCTTTGAGGCAGTGACTGGGTGCTGTGTGTCAGCGTGTGCCACGGGTACTCAACACGTCTCTTTCTCATGTGAAACTACTCACTGCCCACTAACTGTGTACCTGCTTTACACTGAAATTTATCTCTTCTGTGGATAACTGCACTTAAAATAAATGAAATAAAATGAGAATAACTACTTTTGCATATTTAAAATATACCTGAGAAGTCAAACGTCATAAAGTTTCAAATAAAGACCTGGCAGAATGGTGGCACCTAAAAAACCCCCCAAAATTAAAAATACAAAAAAAAACAATGAAACTAGTGCCAACTCTGAGCCAAAAGAAAAAGAAAAAGGGGCTAGAATACACTGTACAAGATGCTGACAAGGCAAGACACTGAGGTATCACTGAAGGTCTATTTTACCAAAAATGAGGATTTTAAAATAATAAACAAGCCATGGTGGTTAAGTCATGCGCTATACTTGTGTTTATTCTAAAAATCCCTACAGTTGTAGAATGAATATTTCACCTTTATACATGAAGAAAAATTAGTATGAAGAGCTTAGTTTATTCCAGGCCCAGAGTAAGAAGTGGAGATAAGAGGAAACATCAAGAACTTCAGAACTACTATAGAGGAATAACTGTCTTTTGGGCTTGTTTAAAAGAACAAAAGAAGTATCTATAGCATATGTGATTACAGTCTAATAATTTTCAATTAAACTCAGTACAAAATATGAAAAATAAAAGTTCAAAGAAATAAGAAAAGTTGAACAAAAAGGACAAACATACTTCATTTTTTATGAAGACAATGAACCCTGTAACTAACTCGTATAGCCTAAATCTAGAAAATGCCTTACTCCTGAGATAAATAAAGCGGAGATAAATTTGGTTTGACCAGAGTTCTGTAACCTGGAACAACATTTCACAACTACATAGCTATGTCATCGCATAAAATAAGAAATAGGTTCACAGCTACTGGGAGAGGGAAGTACTAACAAGGAACTTACAAAATATGGTAAATGAGAACAGGAAGTAGAGTTCACTGTTATTTTGGGGAAAGCAGGAGAGTTTGGGGAGCCAGACACCACATAATGATATAAGTAGAAAGTTATGAAACTGTAACTCAGGCAGAAGCTTAAAAGATTGGCAAAAAAAAAAAAAAAAATCTGCTAACCACCAAAGGAGACCAATTCCAGTTTGACATTTTCCTCCCCCTTTCCTACCATCTCGGAGTAAGGGCGGATGTTGAAGGGGAAGACTGTAGCTGCTAATGCACACAGGAAGTCCGGGCTCATCCACATGGAGGCCAGGTCTGGAACGTTGTGATACAAGTATCTGAAGAACTGCATGAGGGTCACGGGATATTCTCGGAGCCAAGATCCCTCTTCTTCTGATTGCCAAGGCTGTCATACGGACAAGACAAAAAAAGTATGTTAGAAAAACTGACACTGCTAGAAACTATTTTTAAGAAAATGAACTGCTCACTACTCTTCTAAAACTCGATATGACAGTATATAACTCTTTTATAAAACACAAACAACAAAACTTGAAATAAACTAAAAAAAAAAAAAATACCCCTAAAAGTGATAGGACGTTTGTCTCTTCATTGGGTGCTCACAGCTCAGTAATGAGTCAGTGGTTTAGATTATTTACCACGTATCAACATGAGCACAGCTGGTGACAATAGTGGCTGAACTATCAACAGAGCTGCCCACTCTCCATCATGTCCGAGTTGGGAGTAAGATACAAGATGGGGAAGTTAAGCTGCTTCATCTTTCTGGGCCTCTTGCTGTCATAAGTAAAATGACAATCACAATGCTTTTAACCACTATACAACTGTGATACTGTAATTAATAATAAGAAATATACATTAGGTCTTCATCCCATTCTTGGCACACAGCTTCTATAACCTTTGGAATGTCCAAAGTGATAAGAGGTGTAAAGTGTCTTCTGTTAATCAGAGTAAAGCTCTTTCAACCACAGCTGAGTTTATGTTAATGAGCTGCCTTTTGGGAAGGCTCAAAGGATAGGGGCTGCAAAGGGAACCGACCACATGATGAAAGGGTGAACTTTCAGTCCTGAAGCTCTCCCGCGTCTCAACTTCCAGGGAGGCTGCAGACTGAGCTCAGTCACCAGTGCCAATGACTTAATCAATCGTGCTATGTAATGACGCCCCCCTGAAAACACAAATTCCAATAGCTGCTGGGCTGGGGAACATATAGAAGTGCTGGGGGAGTGGTAGGGCAGACACAGAATAAAAGCTCTATGTCCCTTCTCATATATCTTGCTCTATGCATTTCTTCCATCCGGATGTTCCCAAGTCATATCCTCTTATGATAAACTGGTAATCTAACAAGTAAAACATTTTTCCAAATCATGAAAACCTCCAATTTATAGCTGTAGGTCAGTAGCACAGGTAACAACTTGGACTGGTGCTTGGTGTCTGCAGTTGTGGGGCCCATCCTGTGGGAATGACTCCTTAACCTGTGGAGCCTAATGCTATCTCCTGGTAACAATGTCAGCACTGAATTAAGTTGTGGGACAGCCACCTAGTATGACAAAAGCCCCCACATACTTGGTGACTAGAGTCGCAGTACAGGAGACATACAGCAGCGTGTTTTTTCTTAACAGCAATGTAATATCAATAGCAATAATGATGATAAAAACATAATATACCTGAATAGTGCCTATCCTTTGATACTTCCCCAAAGACTGGCTTTTATTGAACTTAGAAGTTTATATTAGTTTATGAAGAGGAACCAAAACAAAAATCCCAAAGCATTCTTTATTAATACATGTGATAGTAATGTTCTTCTCTAAACTGACATAAGAATAGTTTTGACTAAAATTAGACCTGTCATGTACATGTAATCCAAAGATTCTCATTAATAATTCTTCTTACAGTGTGATCCTAAACTGTGTATACAAATTAAATTACTGTTCATAGTATTCATGTTAAGATAGACAGAGATATATATTTTGTCATATACTCTTTAAATTCTTCATATCTAAGATAAAAATATTTAGAACAGGAAAAACAAATACAAATGTGCTGATTTTTAGCCTCTCAATAAATGTAATTTTAAAATTTCAAATAACATCATAAGGACATATTAAAATATATATTTACTATATTCAATATATAAATGTACACACTGTAATATATATTTTAATACTAATAATATTAAACCTATGAAATACCTACTATATACCAACCACTCTTATAAGTGGTTTGTGTATATACTGTACTTTTGCCGTATATAACATGCATTTTTTGCCCAAGTTTTTGAGGGAAAAATAAGGATGCACATAATAAATGGGTAGTACTAATTCTGTATCTATGCAAATGTTTTAATTTTTTTAATTTATGCTTATGCATTAAAAGTGCAACTCTAGAAAGCAGGAACAATATCTGCATGCAAAACAATACCCTGAAATACAATAATCAGTTTTGTTTCTACAAATAAATAAATAAATAATTGAATTTAAAAATTGAAATGAAATATCTTTTCCCTGAAAGTGTGGGCTAAAAACATGGGTGTACATTATACACAGCAAAGTACAGATAAATCGTTATATCCTCATAATGACCCTAACAGATATATTCTACTATCAGCAGCAATTTATACATGAGGAAAGTAGGTACATAGAGGCTAGTATGTCTTGAGTATCAAAGATGGAATTTGAATGCAAGCAGAGTTTCAGCCTTAATGGTGTTAACAACTGCATAGCTTGTTACTACATTAGAGGTAACAAAACAGAAAGGCTGAGGTAGGTTCTAGAGACTATGCTGCAAATACACAGCTATGTTTCCAAAAGATCCCTCCATTTAAAAAAAAATATCACAAGCAAGAGACCTATCAACAGGTGTGAGCATCTCAGTAAACTTACTGAATTCAGCATGCTACGGAGCATTCCCAGTAACAAAAAAGCAGCTTCGGTGCACACATTATGAATAGAAGAGACCACAGTTCCACTGGAGGCGGGAACTCCGAAGATAAATGTCCAAATGGAATCTAAATCAAACTGCAGAAGCGCAAGTGAAGGTCAGCCACTGACAATTTTTTCAGTAGACACCGTCATAAGTTCTAACATTGAATAATTTCTTTAAAACTAGTTAGTTTTTTTCAAAGTGAGCAGCGACGAAGACAAAGAAATAGACACCTAGCACTCCTCCTTCCTATATTTTAAAACTCATTTTTACATTTTCAAAGGAAAAGTGAATTTATGTATCCTCCTATCTTAGGTCCCTATGTTAAAAACATCGTTTTCTACTTTTTCTCCAAATGAAACAAACAAAAAAGAACATGTGCTAATTAGCCAGGAGATCTAATTCACTTTTGGATTATATACAGATAAGATTTGACAAAATAAAAATCAGTTTGAGATTTATTCACAGTTTTATATAACACTTTATGACTATGGTATCACACTTATTTTGAAAAATTATATAATCAACCGAACTCTGCTAAGTATAAATCTTTATCTTGACTTAATGTAAGGGTATAGACTCAGTGGTTTCACTTAAAAGGTTTTGTCAATTACTAGAATTGATTTGAAATGTACATGGCATTATGACGCACATACAGTTGAGTTTAAAACTAAATTCCTAAGTCTTGGCAGTGCTACAAACATAGTCTGTATATAGATATCCACAAGTCTTTGATTAGAAATCAAGCAAAGCCTTACTATTTGCCTAACTGTGGATGTTTTTATCATTGAGAAATCAAAAATAGTTTTCTAATCAGACTTGCACTAAGAATCCTGCCATGCCTACCCAATTAATTTTATGGTATACATATCACTCCCTTCTTTAATTCCACAGAAATGAAATTACATTTTGTAAATAAAATCACACAACTCAAAAGAATTCTTTATATCATTGTTAAAATATCATCTGAAGTCTTTAGGGATATATATAATCATATAATCATAATGAAAAAAAAAAGACCAAATAGAGATAAAGGATTTCTTTTTTGGATAGTTTTCTATGGTACTTGCAGATTTTTTGGTCCCCGAACCCTAAACGTGAAAACGATATGGAATCAGTGGTGTTCCTGTAACTAACCCACTGCCCTGTGGTGATTTGGGGACACACATAATTATGCTTACACCTTACTAGGTCATTCCTACCTGGCAACCCTGCTTACATCGGCTGCTGACGACAGGCACACTGACCTGCAGGTTCTCAGGCAGCTCACTAACTGGCTGCTGCAGAAACAATGCCATGAGCAGAAAGTAGAGGGCAGGGACATTAGTGTGTTTAGGAAGAAATGACTGCAGAACTGGAAAACCAGGAAAATGACAAGCATCCCGGTTAATCTCCCTGACCGTCGATCTCCCACCAGCACTCCTGCCCACATTGAATCCTAAGAGAAGAGGAAATACAACAACAAGTACAAAATTAATAATTGACTATTATGCTGCATTAACAAAGACAGGAATAATTCAGTATGTGTGACATTTCCACCACAACATTCATATTAATATAAGCAATTAACCGTTCAATTATTGAATTAATCTTTCAGTCAAGTTCTACTTCCCTCTCTTTGACTTCAGCAAGCCTGCCTATTAGGATCCAGGTCTTGAAACATTGCTGAGATAATCAGATACAAAAATACAAACTCTGCTCATTAAAAGAATGACTTCAAAAGAGTTCTAACATTTCCATAAGAAAGTAAAATTTAAAATATAGCCAAAAATGTAGGATGCTACAAAAATATAACTTAAAAATATAACTGCTGCCCTGCCTGGTGTGGCTCAGTGGACTGAGTGCCAGCCTGCAAACCCAAAGGTTGCGGGTTCGTTCCCCATTAGGGCACATGCCTGGGTTGCGGGCCCGGTCCCTGGTTGGGGGCGTGTGAGAGGCAACTGATGGATGTTTCTCTCACACATCAATGTTTCTCTCACTCTTTTTCTCCCTCCCTCCCCTCTCTCTCTCTATACAATTGTTCTAATTTAGTTAATATATTGTTTGCATGAAAAAAATGATAAACTACTTAACCTTAAATTATCTACAACTTTAGAGACAAGACTAGCAAAATAATCTTTCCTTACAACATGATCTGTAATTCTGCAGGAAAGTTGCCCAGCAGCAGGGCAGCAAATTGGAGCCTGCTTGTGACTGTGGCTATTTGAACATCCAGAGTCCTTTCTAGAAATACTGCTCTGCCAGGAGACGGTCACTGCTTATTCATGTAGCTCATAGCATCAGCCTTCAGGATGTAACTCAAACACTTATTTCTTTTGCCACCCCAAACCCAGAACAGTGCATAGAATGAATGCTGGTCTGTTTCAATGGAAAACTTCTGCGAACAGCAACCAAGAGATGAAGGACTGATTTTACTCTGAACCAACTTCATTTCAATGAATATCCAACCTTGTTTTTCTAGGATCAAGAAAGCACATACCTGCTACTATTTATAGTCAGAAAGAAATCTGTGTCTAGGTGGTTTTTTAAATATTTCATCCTAACTGACTGCTCCGTATGATATGAATTAATCTTCTGAAGTATGCTTTTCTAATTAACAAAAAATTGTATAGCAATTTACCAACCCCTTTCATACATCTCATCTCAGTGCTCAGACACAATGAACATGTGAGTCAGAAATGGCTATCATCCTCTTCATGACACAGAATGTATGTGACCTGCTCACAGTCATAAAGTTACTGGGCGGCGGCAGTAGGGCAGGAGCTCCATGTCTCCGTTTCAGAGCCTGTACAGTCACATTGCCTCTCTGGGTTTTCTTAATGGCATTGCCACACTTCAGAAAGACTGGCTGCATTAGGAAACTGGGTGAACTTTGTTTATAGTGAATTCTAAATGAAATTATGAGTACAAAATCTTTAGCTTTAGGAAGTCAAGACATAAAATGAAATTTTACATTTTAATAGGAAAATAAATTTTAATTAAACTACAGCTCCTGAATGGAAAGCAACACTAGGGATCATTTTCCTTTCTACATTCTCACACCCTCCTTTTCCTTATAATCAACTTTAAGAAATACTTAATATGTTATTAACAATTAAGCATTAATCTAGATTCAAATTATAGCTACATAAGTATTTTCATAATGAAAATTTTGATATAAATAAATGTGAGTAAAATATTCAAAAACATTAGACTGCTCATCAAAGAGAAACAGAACCAAATGAGATTATATTTATATACATGTATGTATATATACATATGTATCAGAGATATTCAGGAAAAATTAAAAATTAAGTTGAATCAAATTCAAATATAAATACCTAGATTTCTCTTTTAGAACCAAAGCAGCCTGTGCCATGTGTAAGCAGTTATAGTGAAGAACATACAAATTCTAAAGCATACAGTCGGGTAGGTCAGATGTGCTACAACCACCTGTTTCTGACATCACTGAAGTCACACGGGACAGAAAAAAGGACAGGACCAACAGTCAAGAGAGGGACACTATTACCATTTCACTCAGGAACCTTGTGCAATTACCAGTCTCACTTTCTTAATTAGAGAAATTAACCCTTAATTTATAATTACTAGGTTTATTTCTTATAAAATGTACCGTATATACATAAAATATGAATCTTGTGTCCAGAATGATGAAGGCCAAATGAGATGATATTAAAGAATTTTGCAAACCACAATGTGCTACATGAATCTTAGGTGTCATTACTACTGGAGTTCTCGGCCTTCAGTGAGAAGCAGGGCTGAAGACTAGCATTAAAAACTCCCACTCAATTGTGCCTTTCATTATTTATTCCCTTAGCAGCTATTAGTAAGGCAAACAAACTAAATTTTTTGCTACCAAACCATTTCTAATAATAACATTTATCAGCTATATCCCTTCCCTTGGAGTCAGTTCAAAACAGTGATTATTTTTGTAGATCATAAAAGTATCTAATGATAATAATTTAAAATTCATATTGTAAAGCAGAAGTTTTCTCAAGAAGTTATTTTACTGTGAATTTCTTTCTTCAGCACATACCAAGTTTCTTCAGACATTTTCCACATGTAAAATAACAAAAAGAACAACCCTATGTAAAGCTGCCTTCCTGTCATTTGCTTTAATATTTGAGAAATTAGTACAGGCAGGGCCTACCTATTGATACTTTTACACTTTTTAACAGATAAATTACATACTAAATTCTCATCTTGAGAGTGTGCATGTGGTTTGCCATGTCTGTACACACTGATTTGTAATCCTTTCTTTTTCTCAAATAAATCTATTGGGTTAAATCAATCAATCAATCAATCAATCAACAAACAAATTAATTAATCCTGGTCCCCAAATTCCCCACTTGACAAGGTAAATAGATATTCTTGGTGCTTGTTGCAGAATGCAATTACATTGTTTTAAAATAAAATGTTACAGACATATATTTTTTTAAACTTTAAAAATTGAATGATTATAATTTAATAACATTATCTTAAAAATATATTTTCCAAATTAAGATCATTAATACCAACAGAAATAAAACAGTTCAAATTAATCTAGCATAGCAAACTATAACTTTCTAATATTACTTAAATGCTTAGTTCCACACTGAAAATAGCATACAACTGGTGAGCAAAGAATAAGAAGCTTTGGCTGAAACTTTGAGCTTAAATCCTTGAGTGGCAACATAACATAACGGTTAAAAACAGGGGCTTTGGCTCTGAGTGACCTGGATTCAAATTTTGACCCTTCCTAGTTGACACCTATCTTCACCCCTATGCTTTCTCATCCATAAAATGGGTATGACAGCATTTATACCTCATAGGCTTAGTGTGAAAATGAAGGTTTTAGTACCTGGCACAGAATAAACACTCAAAATATTACTGTTATTGATTCAGTTCTAGTAACTTGCTAGTTATTTACTTACGGGTCCTAAAGGGAACTATGCCACAAGCAGATCATAAGGAAATCCCTTGAGTTTTCACATCTCAATACTGTCTCTGACTTCAGTTTAATTTGCAATTAAAAAAAGCTAAGTTTGAAACTTTCTAAGCTTTTAATTGGCATTAATTAAACTTCAGACTCTTAATGGTTGTCAGATAAACTGAAGAGTAAGCTTACATAAGATTTAAAAACAAAACAAAACAAAACAAACAAAACAAAACACAATAGCTTATTTTAAAGCAGTTGATTCCAAAAGTCTCATACCTAATACAGTTCCGATCTTATTAGTCAAGACAGAATCTGTTTGTTCCAGCCACCCTCCACCACTGAGTCCTTCTTTAAACTTGATGAGAATAGACTGATTACTCAGTAGGACAACAAGAATTCTCATGGCTGCTGTAACTGTGCTGGAATGCAAGTGTTCTTCCATAAACATCATAATCCAGTCAAAACCCAGTGTCTTGACCAGTTCTTCACAAGCTCTATTCAAAGACAGATGGATCAGAAAAAAAAACATTCATTCTAGTGATTAGGATTCCAAGTTATAAAGAAAAATAAGACTAAGTTTTATTCTTGAGATACTATAAATTTCAGGTTTTAAAAAACAGAAAAGTCAGTTGAAATTTCTTTCTTTTGTAACTAGTAATAGCAATTGGTACCATCAATTCTAAAAATATTTTACTTACTGCAAATTAATGCTTGTCTTTTCTTTAGATGTGTAAACTAGTTTTAGCAAGATATCTAGAAGTCTGTTCCTCAAAAGTATAAGATTAGCAGATACAAGACCTCCAAACTCTTCTTCAGTTCCTACAATAAAAATAAATACATTAAATTTCCCTAGCAGATAAATCAGGATAAAAATATCCAACACTGTTGGATGGAAAATCTCACTGAAACATATGTCTTTTAGAAAACAGTTTCTCTAGAAGTACTTTCCACGAAAGTGGACAAAACAAGAAAAGAATCTGTTAAACCAGCTCTTTTTAAAATCCTGAAAATTATTTATTTACATTTGATATACTCTAAACAAGTGATAATAAAGGCTGTGAGCTCTTTTTTACATTAATATTTCCCTCCCTTACCAACAGGGGGAAGTAATCAAATAAGGATCACATGAACAAAAATAACAATCAAAATCCTTAATTTCCAGTTTCTTTTTGATGGACATATATAGTTGCATTAGCCCGATTTAAAAATGGAAAAGAAGAAGCATACACTATTTAGTAAACATAATACATAAAGACAAGTTAAAATTAAATAGCATAGAAAAGAGGCAAAGGACACAAATACACAACAGAAACTGGAAAAGAAAGGGCAGAAAACAGAAAGCTTATGGCTCTCAATGGATAATGCCAGGCACACATAAGACCAGGCATCAATGGCCCAGTGTTGTGGGTGCAGCTCTGCCACTAATGAGCTATGAGTTAATTTAAGTCACAAGCCACATGATTTTCTTCATTCCAGTGTTGCAGCTCAGGCTAAACTTTAACTACTATGGGTATGTGCTTTTTCTAGTTTGGGTAAGGGACTATTTGTCCCCTTAAACACTGTTCTTTTAAACATTAATTTAGAGCTTAATCATTGGGAAGGGTGCTTCAAGCTTACCAAGGGGAACTCAAGATTTGCTCCCCTTCTCAGAGGTACAAGGTAACTCACAAACTACCAGTGTCTCACTGAAAGCATACCATACAACTGAAATTAATATGGGAGTTATTTCCTTTCAATTATTTCTTTTCACTAAAATGACAATCCACACAGAAATTTAAAATATTCCTTGATTTTTATAACATTTTCTTGCTGTCAGTTATGCTTCCCCTAATTTTCAAATATAGTTTAAAACAATGAACTCTGAGTGTCCAGATCAACTCGTCCCACTCGCACTGGTGCTTTATTTATTCCACACTGCACTGCCCTTCCATGTTCCTTGTATTGCATTGATTATTATATCACTGTTTAGCATTATTCAAGCCATTTACTTCTTCATAGAGGTATCCTGTATTTGGGTAAACTATTTAAAAGAAAAAAAAAGTATGTTTTACATTTTTGGGAACATATTATACTTAATACGGTCTTTAGTCGATAGCAAATACACAATGTCATATACTAACAAGACCAGTAAGGTGCTTCTAACTTTCTCTATTATTTCAAACAGCAATGAATTGATGAGAATACCAATGAACTTTATAGATCCATGGAAAAATTAGCTAATTTATACATCTCTACTACTGTGTTCTTAAAGAAAAGTTTACATTAATTGTGATTACTGAATTCAACACCAACCTAGAAATATGAAGGCTAGAAAAATATTTTTCCCAGATCTCTTTTATACTTGAAAAAGAGTTATAAATTTCCAAAGATTTTTAAAGTACTTTCACTTCTAATTCCTATTTACTTAGCTTATATTAATTCAGAACTTAGAAATAATCATGGTATATGACAGAAAAATATAGTGGTTAGAAAGTTAATGATGTTTGTTTGGACTACCGGGGTTCAAATGTGGTAGTATGATTTCAGGTAATTTTCTTTTACTTAATCTTTCTGGGCCTCAGTTTCCCCCCTTGTAAAACTGAGATAACAATAGTATCTATTTTATAGGGTTGCTATAACATCATATAAAGTGCTTACACAGTGCCTAGCACATATAAAGCACTCAGTAAGTATTATATATTCATTAGATCTTTCTGCTTTTCATCCACTGCTAATTTGATTTACCAAAGAAATGTCAACAGTGTTCTAAATGATTAGCAGTAGGTAAGTGGTCATGGCCTTATGTTTTGCCACTCTGTGATTTGCAGGAAGTCACTTAGTCTCTCAAATCTCTTAGCTTCCCCTTTCAAAAACATGATGGTACACCACCTTCTCTTCTTATTCATGAAGCACTGGAGAGTCCATGCTCCAGATGGTGGAGTCAACATGGACACTTCTCTGTGAGACAGCGATACTGCAGACACTGAGGGCATTTTTTCCTCCGCACTCTAGGTGGATGTTGTAAGGGTTTGAGGGAAATCATTTACATGATGTGATTTTGGAATAATTTAACAGGATAATAATATAATAATGCTGGACCAATATAAGATATTGTAAATTTGATTACAGGTCCATCTAAAAGTTTCCTCTAATGCTTTGCAAGCAAATCTCCTGTCCTAGAATATATAAGAGAAAAAAAATATTGAAACAGAGGTGAAAAATATGCACCAAATGAGAAAAGTTAAAAAAAAGTGGTTGTCATGGGCCCAGAATCTCACAACTTATGAAATTATTTTTATTTTATATTTATACAAAGTGATTCTGGTGAAAAGTTCTTTCCCTAAATGATTACTAAATATTGAACAGGAAAATGAAAATAACAATAATACAGATATAATTCACATTAGCATGCTTCTGTGTTTCTTAAGAGATATACGTAAATTAAAAAAAAAAGAAATGAAACAATGCTGCCCTGACCAGCGTGGCTTAGTTGGTTGGACACTATCCCACAAAGCAAAAGGTCACTGGTTCAATTTCCAGTCAGGACACATGCCAGGGTTGTGGGTTTGGTCACTGAATGGGGCATGTAAGAGAGGCAACCAACTGATGTTTCTCTCCCTCTCTCTCCTCTTCCTTCTCTTCTCTTTAAAAATAAATAAAATCTTTTCTAAAAAATGAAATAATGTTAAAATATCACCCTGGAAGAGTTTGCTGTTTAAAGGAACAATGTCATAGTCCTCTAAAAATGGGAAAGATTTTATTTTTAAAATAAAAGTCACATCCTATTAAATTCTGTGGGTAATTCTGAACTTCTGCATATTGTATAGGCTTGATTTAAGGCAAATACAACTGTAAAAGACTAAATACAGTAATGTCAGGAGACAAGCGATACAAAAGCATCACACTTTATGCAGGCATAACCTGCGCCAGAAGAAGAGGGCACAGTAATTAGTTGTCAAGCTCTAGAATCCACTCACCAGTGTCAAGCTTCTCTTCATTGTTTATTTCCATAACTACAAATTTCTCACAAACCGCAAAGGTTGGTAAAGTAGAAGAAATGAACTGGCCAAACCTTTAAGTACAAGAGGAAAAGGTTATACATTTTATTTTTTCTTTCCCCCAAACAGACAACAAAATACAAAAAAAACAAAAAACAAAAACAAAAAAACCCCAAACAAATGAAAAACAAAATAGTACTTCTTTATTTAAGCAATCTACAGACCTACAGGTGATTATATTTGGTTTACTTCCCCTACGACCTTTGCAATGATCCAAACAGCATGATCCAAATTAAAATGTCCTAATATCTATATGCATCCACTGTAGTAGTTAAAAATTCAGGTTTTGGAAACATAAGTTAAGGTTAAAATCCTGGCTCTTACCAGTTTTTAACCGTGTTATTTGGGCAAGTAGCTTAACCTTTTTAGGCCTCAGTTTCTTAATTTGTAAAGAAAAATAAAAGCTTAATAGGTTTTAGTGATAATTTTAACAAAGAGGTCATTATAGTACCAGGATAAGATTGAAATAAATATTGTTAATAATAGCAAAATCTCAAAAATAATTTTTAAACTTCAGTTTTAAATGTCATTAAGTTTTAAAAATGCTTTCAAGGTAAACAAATATAAACACGAGTGATTTATATGTTATACAGCGTAGAGACTGGTTTACTGGGAATACTCTAGTAAGTAGGCATGATTTCACTGGTGCCTGGAAGATTACATGAAATGTGCTGGCCAAGAGCAGTTTCAGCAATTCTTGACTTGGAAAGTACTTTGGCTGAGTAGTTTTTTCCTCCCATTTTCATTTAAGATGGGAATTCTCATATAAATGTTAGAACATTTCTATAGCCCATGAATAGGCCTTAAGCCATATTCACACTAGCAGCAAAATAATACTCACATCATATAAAAGATCTGAATATACAAAAAAAGTCCCTATCCTCTGTTTTTGGATAATAGGGAATAAATATAAACGAGAAGACACATGCTCACTATGGGAGGGGGTGTGTGTGTTTTACATAGAGAAGTTAACAGGGCTTGGGGAAGAGGGACAGAGAATCCCTATACTGAACACTGTTATGTCCAGGAAAATCAATCCATTGGATTCTTCCCGACACCTTTTCTCAGCAATATTATACTACTAACTAGTGGCAACAATTGGCTTTGCGATACAAAGGCAAGATACTGGGACATGCATGTGTTCTGTACCTTACAAAGATCTTGAATAATACTAATATTACGGGTATTAATACATACACACATAAGAATGTATTACACCTCATTCATTTTAAACTCACTGATTTTTTCAGTTAATAAACAGACAAATACAGAAGTTTTCCCTACCTGAGCAGATCATTGCTGCTGGGAAAACCTTGCAGTAAGAAGCTCAGGACATTACTAATAGCAGCAATGGTAGGCTGGGATAAAGACGTATCTCGAAGAGTAAGTAGCAGCTTTGGGATTAGCTGGAATTCCCTCATTAATTTGGCATTCTTTGAAGCCTCACTGTAAGAGAAAGAAGACTTTATACACTACACTTTCCTCTCTCGTATAGGCAAACAACTGACTGCACAGGTATTAACTAATACCTGGATTCTGTGAGCAGTTCAATGAAGTGTTCAAATAAAGAAAGATGAAGTTCATATGGTGCATGGAGCCAGACCTATAATAAAAATAGATAGTAGTATAGTTTGGGTTAAAAAACACACCAAATGCCAAGTCAACAAACGTTGCAATACAAATGCAGCACATAAAAATTATTTCATTCATTAACTGAATTAATCACTTTTATTATACTTTTTATTTGGTGAAGTCCTTTAAAACTGCTTCTGTAGCCCTGACAAGGGTGGCTCAGTTGGTTGGGCATCGTTCCCCAAAACAAACGGTTGCTGGTTTGATTCCTGGTCAGGGCACATGTCTAGGTTGTGGGTTCGGTCCCCGGTTGGGGGTGCATATGAGAAGCAATTGATTGATGTTCTCTCTCCCATCAATGTTTCTCTCCCTCTCTCCCTCTCTTCCCCTTTCTCTAAGAATAAATAAATAAAAAGTTTTAAAAAACCTGCCTGTATATATGACTTCTGCTTCTGTTTATAAATAAAGAATTCCTATGGAAATCACCCTACTAGAGTAATCAACTGAAAAGGCAAGATCTATAGAATGTTTCTCTGGAATCAATGACTGGATATTATTTTGTCAATACTGAATACAAAGACTGAATGACTGGAATCCTGTGTGGGGTCCAAAACTGAAATTAACCAGTGTAAACATCGTGTACCAAAGAATTCCTGGAACCCACACAGAGCTTCCCACCATCCAGACTGTAGAGACTTCCTAATACATAGGGAATTAGAGTCTCGGCAGTGTAATATTTTAGTGTGGGGCTCAATCAGCTTTAGACTAAAGGTTTTCTAGGTTCACGCTAACAAAGCTTAAAAGCATGTCTCAAAAGGATCAAGATAACTGCAAAGCCAGAGCAGAATTGAATATTCTTCAAAAGGAATACAAATAAATCTAGCACTCACTAATGTAAAATTTACGATGCAATCAAAATTTACCAAGTACTCAAATAAAAAGGAAAATATGACTCATAAGGAGGAAAAAAATCAATTTTTATAAATAGCCCAGAAATGGCAGAGATGATGAAATTATCAGGACCTTAAAAAAGCCATTAAAAATGTGACCCATATGCTAAAGTATATAATAAAAAAATATGAACACGATGAGGAAATAGAAGATAACCAAATCCAAAATAAACTTCTACTGGTGAAAAACAAAAATATACCAGATGAAACTAACATCAAATTAGACATTAAAGAAAAAAAATTCAGTGAACTTGAAGACTTAAGAACACGAACTGGTGAAAATGAAGCATGAGGGAAAAAATGCTGAAAAGGAGTTAGGAGACAAAGCATTAGCAACTTTGGGACAATACTAAGCAACCTGAGTATGTGTAACTGGAGTCCAGAAAAGGTGGGAGAAGGCACCAGGAAAAATAGTTAAAAGAAATAATGACTAAAAAAAAATTTCCAATTTGATGAAAACGACAAATTCACAATCTAAAAAAGCCAACAAATTCCAAGAGGAAGATACTAAAAATGACAATGACTGATATCTTTAAAGTATGAAGATAAAGTCAATGAGACTTATAATGTGCAAAAATATCCTTCAAAAAGAATAGGTAAAGAGCTCTTCAGAGGGAGAATTTGTTATGCACTGCGGGAAATGTTAGAGCAAGTTCTTTAGGCTGAGGAGCTGTACCTGATGGGCATCTGGAGCTACACAAAGGAGTAAAGAATGCCGTGAAGACTACGTATGTGCGAAAATACAAAATAATTTTTATAATGTCTTTAAAACACAATTGTTTAAAGCTGAAATAATACAGAATACTGTAGGGATTATAAACAATAGAAGTGAAATGTCTGATAACAATGACACCAAGAATAGGAGGGAAAAATGGAAATATATGTCACAAGGTTTTTACACTGTAGGTGAAATGGAAAAACATATGTTGAAGATAGATGAAATCGTTACACATGTATGTATATTATAAATTGTAGAACAACCTCTAAAAGAGTAAATGCTTGATGCTATTACAATTACTTTACTTATATTTGTCAAATGGCTGTTCTAATAAAATAGAATGAATTATATATTTACAGATAACTATGGTCTGAGGTAATTAGGAATGCTATATAAAGTGAGCAAGTTAATATAAACAAAGCCAACGTTTGTCAAGCACCTAAAGTTCTGATGTTTACGTATTATATTTTAATAAAAAATCTGAAAATAAAGATAATCCGTGATTTAAATGTCAGTTACTAGATAAAAACAAAGCTAAGCTTGGTTAAGCCAGTCACCTTAGCTGTCCCAAACTTCTTTCTGCACAGCTTTCTCTCTGTGCTTTCACAAGCTGTTAATTGTTTATTGATTTGTTTTTCTCTTCTAATGGACTGAATGCCTTGAGGAATGAACTCTATTTTTATATCCTTAGCACCTAATACGATGCCTAGTTCAAAGATGCTCGATAGACAACTGCTGAGAGAATGAGAGGTTTGTTTTTATAACTTTGAGGGTCAGGCTGAGAAATGTGTACTTAATTGTGTAGGAAAGAGAAATCACTGAAAATTTTTATTTAAATAACTGATATAATTATATCTTAGAAAGAATGAGATTAAAAAAAAACATAGGACAGAATGAGGAAAGGGAAAGCAATAGGGGTGAGATAAGGAGAATTGATTAGGACCCAGATTAGTGAACAGCAGTAAAAACAAAAATGGTGGAGTGCATAAAAAAATGGAATTTTTTACAACTTGATATCGAACTGTTTATAAACAGTGAGGAAGCAAGAAGCTGATTTTTCAATTTCAAGCCTCAGTGACTGGGGGAATGGTGCTGTTAATAATAGAAGCAGAAGTTAGAGGAAAGAACTAATTTGGGAAGGATGTTATGTTAAGGTGTTGCTGGGACATAAAAATGAAAATGTTGAGCAAGAAGTCAAAAATAAGTCTGGCATTCAGATGTCAAACTACAGATTTAGATTTGAGAAATAACTAGAGATGAGGCTACAGAATTGGGTGAAATCTAAAGGAAAGAAAAACAACAAATAGCAAAAAAATAAGGGTGTGAAATTGGACACTTTTATCTAAAATAATGAAATTTTCGTGCTGTGCAATAGTGGGGAAAGTAGTGAGAAAAATTAGAACCAGGATAGTGATACCTGAAGAGGAGCAAAAGAACTAGGAGATTCAAGAAGAGGGAAACAGACTGCTTCACATGCACCGAGAGCTGTGGGTACTGAGAACTGAGTCCACTGCACAGAGTGCAAAGGCCAGGCCGCTATAAGCTTTCAATGTAAAGTTTCAGCAAAGCAATTAGGGCACACAGCCTGCTTGTGAAGGATTCAAAGTAACTGTCAAGACAGAGCTTACAGTGACTATGAGAAAGAAGTGTTAGGGCCTAGACATTATAGTTAACCAATATTAAGTACCATTGGTATTAAGGACCAATATTAAGGTACCATACTGGATGGTAGGAATATAAAGAAGAAGAAACTAGATATGATCTCTGCACTCATACTATAGTCTCACGGGGGGAGATACATATGTATACAGGTGGGGCAAAAATAGGTTTACAGTTGTTCGTATAGAAAATTGTACAATAAGTAACAAATAGTACAAGAATAAACTCTGTTTCTCATACTCACAACTGTAAACCTAGTTTTGCTCCACCCTGTACTTATAAAATATATAGTGATGGGAATAAAGAACGCTAAGAATAAGAACTTAATTGTCAAAGGATATGCAAGATTAAGTGTTGTTTTGAGAAGACAGAGTAGAAGTGGTTTATGATAATAAGACAGCAGAAATAAAAACTTTACTTTGGCAAAATGAATGACATTTTACTATGGAGCTACTATTAACCAAAATTCTACAACTAGGCCCTATTTATTAAGGAAAAGTTTCTGTCAGAATTATTTGATGAAAATATGTCTGCCTTTTGTAATGCCAGAGGCAGCAGCACATTAACTCGAGTTAGGTCTGTGTGTTGTGCCATTTCACTTCTACGCTGATTGTAAAACTGCATCTCCTTGGGGGGAAGGAATCCCATCACTACCCCATTTTTCATATTTTATTAATGATATTAACATGAGCATCGTAAAATTATAGAACATATCTAAGGGACAAAACTGTGTAATAGCTAACTCTATCAATATACAGAATAAGAAGTGGGTTCACTGATTACACATTACCAGTTAGTATTTATTTATTTATTTAATATTTTATTTATTTATCTTTAGAGGGGAAGGGAAGGAGAGAGGGAGAGAAATATCAATGTATGGTTGCCTCTCGTGCATCCTCTGCTGGGAACTGGCCTGAAACCCAGGTATGTGCCCTGACTGGGAATCGAACCGCAGTTGTTTGGTTCGCAGGCCCGTGCTCAATCCACTGAGCTACACCAGCCAGGGCTACGAGTTAGTATTTAGATACATACTTCAAAATCACAAAGCAGGTCCTGGAAAGCAGTTGAATTGGGAATGATGGAGGTCTCATGTCCACTGTCAACAGTTCCCACCAAGGAAAAAGTCAGATGAAGAATATGGCTGTTAAGAAGGGAGCGTTTCTTCTTAAGCAGCATTGCCAGTAACTAAAAGAAAGCAATACCAAATGCTTGTTATCAACCAATCATACTATATATACACAGACATACACAAATCAATACACATATATCTACTTTTAGATAAACTCTTTCAATCCACATACAAACTTTTAAACTGTTGTTGTCATCATATATATATAGTTTTCTATTTTTTTGTATATAACGCTGTATCAACAGAATTTTTCTTTTGTATCAGTTTTCATAATTACAGTTTTAAAAGGTTGAATGTTGTTGTATGGAATGGTTACAGTATTACTAGTCATTCCCATACTACTGCAACATTTAGGTTGTTCCTATTTTTTTATGATAAACAATGCTGCAATGAATCATTATAAAAGTTTTGCAAAACAAAACACTTATCAAAATGGTATGATTAAATCTACAGAAAACCCATGTAGTAAATAGGTCATCCACTCCCAATCAACTATTGGCTAAAGCTTGAGAAGGCATTTGTACTTCATTTACACCAGAGGGAATTAATCTTCTCCAAATACCTGTTTCTCTTTTTACAAGTAACTTTCTGCTTAAACTTATTAGAGACTGTGGACATATGAACACTGCATATTTTTAATCCAAGACTAGCAATGGCACACTATTATATGGTGGCTCTCACCTCCTCTAGGTTGAGTGAGGGACTAGGGGTGAAAGATGACTGGGTGTGGGGGGAGGTAAGGGAAATGGGGAGAGCTCTGGATCTATTACTGATCTGGCAGTCTCTACGGCAAGTGATAGTATGACTCTATTTAATTTTATTCTTATTTCCATAAAGAAAAATAATTCGAAACTATCAAACCATTGTTCTGAAAATACATTCAAATATATCAAAATCATAGTGAAATAACATGGCCTAATTCAAAGGTTGAGTGGGATTTGATGAGATAGGAGAACAAGGATAAACCACTCATACACTCATTGTATAAAAACTACTTTGTAAAGAAAACAACTCATACACTCATTGTATAAAAACTACTAACTTGGTAATATAATTCTTTAAGAGTTTAAAAATTAATAATAATAAAAATTAGATTTTATTTTTATGAAAAGTAAAGCGAAAGAAAATCTTTATGGTTACAAACCTGGTAGCCCTTGATTCTTTCCATTTCCTTGCTGGCTAGTGGGTTACTCTTGACCACACAAACCAGGGCCTTGACTGCTGCATAGAGCCCTTCCACATCAGAAGCCATGGCCACCAGGCCCAGGATGGCTGCAGCTCCACCAATGTACTGCAAAGTAGTGGCAACAGGCTTAGGGACAAATGTTCTTACTCCTGATTAAAAGACAGTGAAAAATAATTAAAACAAAGTCCCCAATTAAACAAGAGCTGAATAAGTTATCTTAAGAAGATTTAATTAATTATAAATGATACTTAAAAAAAACCCTATTCAATCCTAAAATAAAAATTCTACAAAAACTTCATGTAGAATTTGGGAGAAGGCAATAAACATGAATATTCACAGAGAAGAGTGGGACTAAAGGAGCAAGTAGAGAGGAGCTGGGTTTGAGAGAAAGCACAAATGTTTCTACGTGGCTTTGGGAAACCTAAGACTCAAAGTACAGAGGTGTTGGGAATGCATTTCTGAGAAAAGAAAGAATGCCTGACAAGGAACTGTCGGGGAATAAACTTGAGGAGAGCAAAAGCACTTCAACTCTGTGAACTGGGCAATGGGATGGAGAGGCCATCCTCAGCACCTTACTGACCATGCTCAGGGCTTCTCCCAGTTAGGTGATCCGAGCAGAGTCTAACGGTGATCCAGAAGAGCATAATTGTGTGGAAACGCAGTACTGGAACTAACTTTTTGTCAATGAAAAAAAAATTCACATCTACATTCCTAACATTTTTTTTAAAAGTCACTGTTTAAATGTTGTTTGCCGTCTGATCAAGATTGAGATTTTTAAAAATAAAACTAATATGCATTTTATATTTCTATGTGCTTTGCAGTATTCACAATACTTTCATACCTATCGCACCGGGTTTTGAAAACCACCTTCTAAGGTAAATAGGGCCTATATTACTAGTTTGTAGGTAAGAAAACTGAGGTCCACAGAAGACAAGTGCCTGGCATAGTGCCAGACACTGATAGAGCAGGGGCTGGAACCTCAATCTTTGAACTCTTCCGTCACTGCTCTTTCTGCTATACCACAGTGCTGCCACCATTTTGCAAAGGACACAGAGCAGAGCTCAGTAAGCATTTGCTAATGTGATGAAGAAACCACCATGTGCTTCAGCATAAAGGAAACTGTTTTATCAACACAACATGATCAGAAAAGAAAAACAAAGTTATGTGCACATCACTGGGATAATAAAATTTCACAAGGATTGCTAAACAGGTAGGATTCTGGCCAGCACATTAGTTTGTTAACTGTTCTTGTTAACCTAAAAAGAATCAACATTATGAGCTGATGCACACATTAAAATATATAATCACTGGCTCTGAATTTTGGAAAGCCTGATTGGATTATGTCTCAAGACACTATCTAACCAAAGAATAACCAACTCTTTTTAAGCAGACATCAGGTACAAGGCTCTGCAGAATTCTTACCAGTTCTAACTTTTAATAGAGTTGGATTCTCAATGTTTTCATTCTGAAGCTCTTGTTTCTAGCTCATTTCCAAATAACAGAAGCACTCATGAGTGCCACCAAGGCTGCACCAAATCTTGGAACGACCATCAATATTTTTAAGCCTTTACTGACATCTGTTCCTAAATGTACATTTACCTTGAAATTATACAGAAGTATGTAGTCAGTGCTGATCAGTGCTGACAAGAGAGGAAAAGTTAATGGGATTTTATAGAGGTTATAATTTTTTTAAGCAGACTGGAGTTTGAGATAATTACCTTAGTCTCTAACTATTGCAAAAGGAGTACAGGTCAGCACTGTAGAGATGAATCACCCCTTAAGTGAGGAAAGTGAATGCAGATCTGAAGGTAAATAAAGCAGTTTGGAACAATAAAGGTCGTTACTCACCCAAGTAACCAATCAGAGTAGCCCCAATTGTCCGAGCAGGCCCATTGAGATGCCCTGCTGAATTCTTTATCAACTTGACAGGAGTGGCGTTTTCATGGGAGGAAATGCCTAACTGAAGAATGGGAAAGGAAAAGGAAATATAACTATAGAAGAACAGTCTGAACATTTTTTAAATTTAAATTCAAGTACAGTTGACACACAATATTACATCAGTTTCAGGTGTACAGTAACGACTCGACCTTTATATAACTTACAATTGCTCACTACCCTAAATCTAATAGCCATCTGTCGCTGTGCAAAGTCCTCACACTATTATTGAGCACATTCCCCCTCACCTTTCTCATGCATCCCTCCACCCACGTGGCAAACATCAGTTTGTTCTCTGTCTCTATGAGTCTGGTTTTGCTTTGTTTATTCATTTGTTTTGATTTTTAAGAAATTCAACATATAAGTAAAATAATGTGGTATTTGTCTTTCTCTCTCTGACTTAGTTCACTTAGCATGATACCCTCTAGGTCCATCCATGATGTTGCAAATGGCGGGATTTCAACACGAACATTTTGATTGGGGAAAAAAAGAGAAATGATTGATAATACATATATTCTCTCTCCTCTTAAAAACATAAGCATTCTTTCTTTCTTTCTTTTAATGTGCAAATACTTTCAAAAGTGTGTGAATTCACAGAAAGTTAGCTACTGAGAAGAAGATGGTGAGGCGGTCTTGGGAAACAGAGCTTCAGGGGTCTTTCTGAATGAAACTCAACTATGGTTTAAAGGTTCTGATCACTTACTGCTGCACAGTATTTCTGATAAGTGAACATCATTAGCTTTACTCCATATCCAAGTAAATGTCACATAAATTATCCAAGACATGCCTATACACAATGTGCTTTTAAGCAAATGCAATCCTAAGACTTTAATTTTATCAGCACCTGTAGAACTAAATTTATGTACAGTTTGTGTTCATTAGAAGATGGTAATATCCACAGACAAACCTCTGCACAAGAGTTGTCAATAATTACTGTTCCCAAATCCTTGCCTTCCAGTCTTGATTTCCTTCCCTTTGGGCTTTATCTCCCCTTGTCAACCAGAACAGTTTAGTGCAGCACACTGAGAAAACCCAGCTTATGAAACCCAAAGGTCAGTCCTCTTAAGTTTTCCTCCTTTCTTGCTGACTGCTACTCTTCAGTTTTCTTGGCTGGTTCTTCTTCATCTCTCCAACTCCATAACACCGGAATATCCAGGTCTCACTCTGAAAACCTTTCTTCTCTGTCTACATCTGCACTTTGGCGAATGTACCTAGTCTCATGGCTTTGAACAGCATCTATGAACATCCAGGACACTCAAACCTCTCCCCTCAATTCTAGATTCCTATGTCCAATGTCCGTGATAGCGCCTCTAAGATGCTTCTCAAACTTTTCCAAAATACAATTCTCAATATCCCCTCCCATCCCCAAACTACTCTTCCTGTAGTTTCTTCCAAATCAGAAAAAATGACTCCATTTTCCTCACTGTGAGAGCAAAAAACCTTGGACTTATCCTTGACTCCTCTCTTTCTCTCACAATTAACAGCCAATCTATCATAAAACAAGTCTAAGCTTGATCTTCAAAACAGACCTCAGATCTTCTCATGCTACTGCTATCACCCCAGTTCTGACCACCATCATCTCCCACATAAATTATTATTGCACTGGCCTCAAAACCAGTCTCCCTGCTTCTATCTTTGTCTCCCTTCAATTTATTCTCAATAGAAATCATAGCAATCCTGGTTTAAAAGCTCTAACATTTCATTCCCGGGTCTGGACCCCTACAATGCTTTCTACCTCACTCAGTTAAAGCCAACACCTTCACAAGTGCCTGCACATTCTAAACAACAGAATCCCCATTACCACTTCAAGTTCCTTTCCTGCTGCCCAAGCCTCCTCTCACTATGCTCTAGTCACATGTGCCTCTGTGCTAGGCATGCACTTTCCTCATGGCTTTAGTGTTTGTATTTCTGGAACATACTACATCCCCACTCTACACTCACATCCCATCCATTCCCCATATTTGCTGCCTCATCTTTTTCCAAATCTGCTCAAAGTCTGCTGTCTCAGTGAGGCCTGCCCTGATCACCCTATTTAAAACTATAATCTTATCTCTTACTCCTTCCCTTCTTTGTTTTTCTGCACAGCACTCTTTTCCTTCTAACATACTCTATCATTAGGTTATTCCTTTAGTTATTATTATCTCTCTTTTCCATGAGAATGTAAAAACCATAAAGGCAGGACTCTTCTTTTTATCCACTGCTGTGTCCTGAACAAAATAATGCACATAGTAGGTGATCCAGAAAAACCTTAAGTTATAGTCTTAGAAATAGCAATTGTGTTCTTTAGTTTTCTAAGTTCAATTTCTCAAATTACCAATAAAAACATAAGAATATAAACCATGCAGTTAGCAGATAATTCTTACTCTCTCAAATTAAGCTAATATCTAAACATGTTTTGGCTTAAATTCAAAGCCAAAGAAACCAAATATAAACAATACATGAAAGGCACTGTTTTCAGCATCCCCTCTTCCTTGGGTGGGACTCATAATGAAGTTCTGAAACATCTTTCCAGAATCAGCCACAGCTTACTAGGAAATCATTCTGCTTACTTGCTTAGCAATGGCTTTGCTGTCCAACTTGTTGTGCACCTTCCGGATTCTTGCTACTGTTAGGGAAGACACAGAGAGTGCATAGAGGCCAAATGACACCTTTTCCTCTGGTACTAACACCACAGGAGATGGGATTATGCCTTCAGATTTTGCATCTTTACCTTTAAAAGAAAAATAATCTTTTTCAAAATCATTATTTTAACAAGTATTTTTTAAACTTTTAAATTGGCAGACTTGAAAATCTATTAAAGTGGAACAGAGCTAAACTGGAAAACTTTTATTTAATTTTCAGCTCTTCATTTATTTCTTTAACTAGAAAATCAGGAAAATCATGTAGCCACAGAGCTTTATACTTGAAATTTTACTCTGAAAATATGCTTAACATATATAGCATAATATAAAGGAAGAGTGTTAACTGGTACCAAACCAATCACAGAACACCTCCCCTAGGTTCAAAGGAAACGAGAATTAAAATGAGTGGAATGCCCAAGAACTCTGTAGCACTATGCCACCTCCCCAATGAAAACCTTATTTATTATGCCTCTCTGTATTCTTATATAGCATAGCAGAATATTAAGAACACAAGGTTTGAAGCTGTATGGCTTAAGTCTGAATCTCTGCTACATCACTTAAAAGCTGTGTGACAGCCCTGGTTGGGTGCCTCTGTTGATGCAAGTTTCGTCCTGTACACCAAAAGGTTGTTGCAGGTTCAACCCCAGCAGGGGTGTGTATGGGTTGCAACCAACCGATGTTTCTCTCTCACATCAATGTTTTTCACTCTCTCCTTCCCTTTTCTCTCTCTTTCTTCCTCTTGCTCTAAAATCAATAAATATATCCTCAGGTGCGGACTGAACAAAAAAGCAGTGTGAACTATATATTCCTATGCCTCAGTTTCCTCATTTGTAAAATGGGAATGATAACAACAGCACCCAACTCCCAGTATTTTGAGGAGATGAATGTGAAAGGCTCAGAATAGCTATGTCCTTTGTGTGTATTAACTTACCCGGCACATATTAAGTGCTCAGTAAATGTTAGTTATTATAGTGCTATCTAAATCAAGGGCACGAGTGAAGACGAATTACTTAGCCACAGGGTTATTACCATTTATAATATACTTGTCCTAACTTCTGAGAACTTTGGTAGAAAGAGAAAAAGGGGATGGAAGATATTATTTGAAAAGAATACTACAAAGGAACTCTAGCTTCACATCAGTTCCTTTGATTTTAAATTCTTTTTGAAAGAAAGGGTAACAGGAAGTGAACAGCTGGAATAAAGGGATGAGAAAAACTGATGTTAACTGCTCAAACCTAAAGAATATATGCATGTGTTTTTTGGGTATACTTTAAACTGCTTCACGTAATAGGAGAAATTATAGAAAGAGAAGTCTGAGGTTGAACTCTCAATGAGAATGTACACCAACATCTTAGAACCAATAAGAGAAACTGGAAAATTAGTGATCAGGTAGGAAAAATAAAAATCAGGAAAGTACACTATGACTGATAGAGGAGAACACTATGAAGAGGAGTCAGTGATCAATAGCATCATGTTAAGAAATGTGGAAGAGAAGGTCCCTTTTTTTCCTTTTAGAGAAACAATGTATAACCTTATATACACACGAGCACTTAATTCATGCATCTACACTGTAGGAGTTCAGTGTTATACAACTTTAAGAAAACATAAGTTACTCACATGGCATACATACAGCCTGAAAGCTTCCAACATAATTTGGTCCTAGCTCATAAATGGTGGTAACACTTGAAGAAGGTAAAACTTCTTCCAAAAAATGCGTGGGTCCTAGGCGCCAAACCAGTGCAGCAATTTGGCGCTGGGCAGGTGGAGTACCAAGATATGCATAGACTGTGCTGACCACAGGTGGATTAGCAGAGCCTGAACCCCCGGGAGTACTGTGAACATAATGAAGCTAGAAAGAAACAAAAGCCAGTGTGTAAGCTATGACAAAAAAAATTCTCCCCCAGAAAAAGAAGCATTTTTGGTGTATATTTTTATTATCTCAAGGTCATACAACCTTATAAATGTACAAAAGCAGTTGGGTCAAGAAACATAAGGGCAGAGCAATATTCTGGAACTTAATGTGGAAGTTGGAAATGTGTTATTCAACTCTCTAATACAGAAAAACTAAATATTGCTAGAAAGGGCAATATTCAAATACAGGGATACTGTTACTGGTTACTTCAACTCTCTTGCCTCTCTCCTGACTACTACAGTATAGCTATCTAGAGTAGTATTTATATACTCATTCATTCAACATACAATAATACCTACTATTATTAATAGGGACTAAGCTGGGTGATGAGACAGCAAAGATGAATAAAAACAATTCCAGCTCTCATCTACTGGACTGCATAAAATAATAACAATGAAGTGACAAAAATAGTGCATTCATAGTTTATTTAGGTATTCTTCAACTGGTTTCTCTATTGTAAAAAAGCACTTTGCAGCCTGGCTCAATCACTGACACATTCACTAATTTTTGGCTATTTTGAGACCCCTCCTTTCCATTCTTCTCTAATAAAGTGGTATGAACTAGCCAGCCACATGCCTCTAACATATTGTTTGAATGGGTACTGAAGGTCAATTTAAAGTTAGGGCAATTTAAAAAATACCCCTGCAAATACACATATGCACACACCCACAAACACATCCTCAACTACCTTGTAAAGCAGGTTGCGATTTCCAAGCACAGGCATGCTTACCTTCACAGTGCTAATGAGCTGTCCATCAAGGTAGAGGGCTGCAGTGCTGTTTTTCAGCATGCCTTTGCTCATCACCAGGACCAGATGATGCCACTGCCCCTCAACTATAAGTTCTCCACATCGAAAGCGAGCACAGCATGGGAGAATCTCATAAAAAGAGGACTCTTCACTAAAATCATCAACTAAAACAAAGGAAATAAAAAAAAACCTCGTCATGCATATTCTAACAATTCTTCATCTGTGGATCCTGACTTTATGTTAAGATAATATGATGATGCTGTAAATGGAAATACCTTACTTGTTCAGTAGTTTTATCTGTAGTAAAAAGTAAAACCTGGGATATATTTTTGCTTTCTTCTGCTCAAAATATATGTAGTTATAACCAAATAATAGTTTTTAAAATAAAAAAATAAAATTAAACAACAAAATAAAGTTATGACAGAGAACAAAAAGAGACTAGTCCATTATTACTTGTCATGGTCTGTTAAAAAAGGTCTTTCCAAATTGTACTTTGACATACATTTGATTATAGCATTGACTAGAAAAAGAACCAAGAAAATTAAATATTTGACTCTCACTATATGCTCTGCTCAATGATACCAGGGGGACAACTGTCTGTTCTTCGCTCATGGCTGTACAGTCCTGACCCTCGCCTGACAACAGCTGGTAGTAAGAAGGTGATTTATGGAATGGAAAAGTATTTGTTGATCCAAGTTTCCTGCTTCTCCAGGTAATTCTGGTGATTTGCTAACATTCTACAATCACTTCCTGACTCCAATCTGGCTTCCCTGAGCTACCCAGACTATTGCCAGATCATGCTAGGAAATAATGGGTTATTATTAATTTAATTGTAATGTTAAGTTAACTAAACTTAATTTACCTTTCCTAACTATTCAAGAAGGGGCAGGGAAACACTGAAAATCCATGTTAAAATCTCATTGCCCCTTAAAAAGATTTTTTTGTAAAGGGGCTAATCCATAACCATGTAATTTAGAAAAGACCCAGCATTTTTCAGTATAAGTGGCACATACAAAATACTGAAAATTAAAGTTTGAATTATATGCAGAAAAATACTAATTTCTACTTTTTAATCTTAAAATATCTGCTTATGTTAAAATGCCAAGATTATATCTTAAAAACAATTCAGAATATATTTTCTGTTGATGAATTAAGACTAGTAAAAAGACAATCTTCCCCATAGGGGACCTAATATAGGAACAGAATTAAATAAAGTAGGTAAAAATCGGTCAAACAGCTTTGAAAGGTCTAATTTTTTGCACCAAAGGATGTAGGAAAAAAGCAAAGACCAAAAGTATAGGCAAAACCAGGAAACCTTCCCTCTCACACCACTATTTAATAGAATGCATTTTCTTGGGAACTGTAGAAAATATTACCTATAAAAATTTTCTGAGAGTTTCATATTCTGACTCAGGCTTAAACTAAGACATATCCAGCACTTGGTGGTGTCAGGTGAGCCAAATGGTTTCTGACAACTCTTTACCTAGGCATCTCAAAGGGCTACGGCTGTTCAGAGGATGGATCCCGGTAGTAGTGAGATGATATGTATAACTAATGTATATGTTATTATAATTTCTAGCAATATATGGACTACAGAAGTCTTGCAATTTACATTTAGTGAAAATAAAATAGAGTGAGAAAACATTTTCCTGGTTTACTGAAATATCCCTAGGTTTACTCTAATTTTTCCATTAAATTTTACAATTTTTCCAAATTATTCATGTACTTTTCACATTTTCCCCCTTCTAGCTATGCATATTTTTTAAACTGTATTCTATTGATTATGCTATTAGTTGTCCAATCCTCTCCGCCTTTATTCCCCTCCTCCCTGCACAACTCCTCCCAACTGCATTCCCCGCCTTTAATTCATGTCCATGGGTCATATATATATATGTTTTGGCCTCTGTATTTCCTATACGATTCTTACCCTCCCCCTATTTTCTACCTACCATTTGTGTTACTTATTCCCTATACCTTTTCCTACTCTCCCCAGCTCCTATGCCCCCACCAATAACCCTCCATTTCTCTGATTCTGTTCCTGTTCTAGTTGTTTGCTTAGCTTTGTTTTGTTTGTAGGGTTGGTTGTTAATACTTGAGTTTGTTGTCATTTTACTGTTCATATTTTTTCTTATTTTTCTTAGATAAGTCCCTTTAACACCATATAATAAAGGCTTGGTGATGATGAACTCCTTTAACTTGACCTTATTTGGGAAGCACTTTATCTGCCCTTCCATTCTAAATAACAGTTTTGCTAGATAGAGTAATCTTGGATGTAGATCCTCACTCTTCATGACTTTGAATATGTCTTTCCAGCCCCCTTCCTGCCTATAAGGTTTCTTTTGAGAAATCAACTGACAGTCTAATGGGTACTCCTTTGTAGGTAACTGTCTCCTTTTCTCTTGCTGCTGTAAAGATTCTTTCTTTATCTTTAATCTTGGGTAATGTAATTACAATGTATCTTGGTGTGTTTCCTTGGGCCCAACTTCTTTGGGACTCTCTGAGCTTCCTGTACTTCCTGGAAGTCTATTTCCTTTGCCAGACTGGGGAAGTTCTCCTTCACTATGTTTTCAAATCAGTTTTCCATTTCTTGCTCTTCCTCTTCTCCTTCTGGCAGCCCTATGATTTGGATGTGGGAACATTTAAAGTTGTCTTGGAGGTTCCTATGCCTCTCCTCATTTTTTGAATTCTTGTTTCTTCATTTTGTTCTGGTTGAATGTTTCTTTCTTCCTCCTGCTTCAAACCACTGATTTGAGTCCCAGTTTCCTTCCCATCACTGTTGGTTCCCTGTACATTCTTTTATTTCACTTTGCATAGCCTTCACTTTTTCCTCTATTTTGTGACCATACTTAACCAATTTTGTGAGCATCCTGATTACCAGTGTTTTGAACTGTGCATCTGATATGCTGGCTATCTCTTCGTTGCTTAGTTGTATTTTTTCCAGAGCTTTGATCTGTTCTTTCATTTGGGCCAATTTTTTTTTTGTCTCAACACACCTGTTACATAGTAAGGGGCAGAGCCATAGATGTTCACGAGGGTGGGGCACCTCAAATTGCTGTGTTATGACAATGTCAGTGAGAGAAGGGTCTGAGAGGGAACAGTGCCACTTGGTATGCTCTCTGATGGGTTTCAGTCACCTCCCCTGCTACCCACAAGCAAATTGGGCCCTTTTGGTGCTGATTCCTGGGTGGGTGGGTTTGTGTACATTCTAGGACCTTGTGGGTCTCTCCAATGAACTCTCCTGTGAGGCTGGGAGTTTCTCTTGCCGCCTCAACCTCCACAGGTTTTTTCTTTCAGGGGTTCTGAAGCTTATTTCCCAGTTCTGGAACCCTGGGTTCTGCAGTGTCTTGCTCCCCAGTTGTTCCTCCTGGTTTATCTGCACCCAAGTGTGAGATTGCCTGCTCCGCCAACCCACCTTCTCCGAGCTGGTCCTCCAGCCACTGCCTTGCTATGAGTCCTCGCGGCCCTGGCTGCCTGTTTCTACCTCTCCCATTGTCTTGGTGAATGTTGCTTCTTTAACTCCTTGGTTGCTGGATTTCCATTCAGTTCAATTTTCTGTCACTTCTGGTTGTTTTTGTTTTTTAATTTGTTGTCCTTCTTTTGGTTGTGTGAGGAGGCACAGTGTGTCTACCTACACCTCTACCTTGGCTGAAAGTCTATATAGCCATCCATATTTCTTTTCTTTTTCTTTCTTCTTGTCCATTCATTTATATATTTAAATAACACTTACGGCCTAACCTGTGCTAGGCACTGCTTCACGAGGCAGGGTGGTGTAGATTACCAAGGTAATAGCATTGTGTGCAGGAACTCACAGTTCTTGCAAAGTAGACAGACAAAAATAAAGAATTAAAAATCTATGAAGACCAGATAATTGATAGCTGGTCTTAAAAAAAAAAAAACAAGCAACCTGTTTTCCTAGTAAAAGCTGTGATTTCTTGGTAAGTAGAGATGAATCTTTATTTTAAGGATTTTCTCCATTGTTTGTTTATTTTCTTAAAAATTTTATTTATTTATTTTTAGAGAGAAGGGAGAGAAATACCAATGTGTGGTTGTCTGTAGTGCTTCCCCTACTGGGGTGGGGTCCTGGCCTGCAACTCAGGCATGTACCCTGACTGGGAGTCGAACCAGAGACCCTTTGGTTTGCAGGCCAGCACTCAATCCACTGAGCTACACCAGAGAAGGGAGATTCTCTCCACTGTTTTTCTAAGTCTCTTTTATAAGTGCCTTAAAATTCACTGGTAAACAATACATTCAAGATTTCAGATAACCTGTTCTATAATTTAAATTGGAGAAGAATTACCAGAGAAGCCTTAAAAATGAATATTTTAATGATCTTTAATACCTTTAATGATCACAGGAAACAAAGAGAAAAAAGACAGATACTGACCATAGCTTTGGAGTAGTTCCTCTTTGGTGGAAACAATCAGGGATCGGTCTTTTGCTGATAGAACTATGGCAAGGCACACATAATGCTGCTCAGAAGAATTTGCTCGGCGTACAACAGTCAGAAGTCTGACAGGATGGTTATTTGGAGGAGAACTAAAGTGTTCAATACAAAACCAGCTAGAGTAGCTTAAGCCAGATGGAGGGGGAAAGAATCTTTCACCTAAAATAAAAATAGGAAAATAACAGTGAAAGAGTTTGTGTTGACTCATGTTTACAGTTAAAAAAAAAAACAACTATTAAAAGCAATCAAGTTGAACTACAATGTAATCTACTGAAAAAAAAAAAAACACTCTTAAAAACGAAGAAAGTAATATTTACCAGAACCAATGCCACTGACCACAGCCCCATCCGTAAGACCTGTTGTAACGGCACTGTTCGTAGGGGCATTATGAGGGGCCAAACTGGGCAGGAACAGGCAGCTATTACAGAAAGATGATGTAAATATTAGAGTTCGACTGTTTTCCTGTGTTATCACTATGCGCTTACCACAGTGAAATAAACTGCCATTATTTAAGGGGTACCTAGGGATAACAGATTGTGGAATAAATCTGCATGCCTAACAAAGTCCTTCCCTTCTTTTAATTATGTAAAAGCATGGAAAAATATACTTTAAGAATCTTCAATAGCATCATTTTCATGTAAATTTTGTAAAAAAAAAACCAAAGTATAATTTGCATATGGTAAATGTGCCAATATATACCCCTGTTCAAGACATTGGAACAATTTCATTACTGTAGAAAAATTGTCGTGTGTCTCTGTCCAGTGAGTCACTCTCCTCTGTTGCCACTGTTGTGGTTCATTTTGCCTATTCCCAAATATATTTTAATACACTATTGAATAATCCATGATAATCTTAAAATATAATTTATAGGTTTAGATCAATGTATAAGAGTCCTACAAATAACTGGACATAGATCTATTCTATTAGCATATGTGTCCATTTCAAGAAGACAGACTTTATAAACTCTTTTATATTCTTTGTAGATTATTTATTGTTGCTTCAGGTACTTCTGCTACTATGGCCTTTTCTGCCCCTTGAAAGTATTCATCCACTGGATGTGAGAGTTACTGGATATTATTAATGCATAAGAGACTAACCTAGGTAGTTTGATGAAAGGATGACAATAACACCCAGTCAAAGAGCTTTTAATCCGATTTTAATTTGCATATTATCTATAAATTTATTATACTAAATCAGAGGTTGGTAAACATTATTTTGAGAGGGCCAGACCATAAATATTTTATATTGTGCAGACCAGATAGTCTCTTTTGCAACTACTCTACTTTGCCAGTCTAGCATGAAAACAATTGGAAATACATACATAAATGAGTTGGCTATACTACAATAAAACTCTATTTACAAAAATAAAGTTTACAAAATAGATTTGAACTTTAGGCTTTAGTTAATGACTTTTATAACATACACATTTATTTAGTGTAATAAGTAAATCTAAAAATCTTGAAATAATATGGTCAAATAACTTAATAATTTGAAAATATATAACATATAGTATATTTTAATCAAGCAGATTTAAAACCAAAGATCTATTTTTCAAAGGCAAGTGTGAGTCATAAAATACAATAAGGTTTGGCTACCTTGTAAATTCCTTACCCAAACCCCTCAAGGGATGTGTCAAATTCAACAAAAGCCGGAGTAACTGACGACCCATGAAGTCTGATGTCATGTGGAGTTGTCATGGAGACCAGACACTTTACCCGGGTCAGAGGTACAGTACTTCCTTCTGCAGATTTTACCAGGCTCTTGCATATCCGGTAATGATTATCTTCATGTAAGCTGAAAACATTATCAGAACCCAGACCATCCACAGATGTGATCATACTACCTGTAAGTCAAAGAAAAATAGCATGTATGTTTCTATAATAATGACTTTGCAAGGCTGATTTATTTTTTAAATACCACACTTCAGTTTATATAATAATTTTATTATAAACATCAAAGCTTTTATCCACTTAATGTACTTTATGTTTATTTTAAAGCTTCAATAGCATGTATTTCCTTTTTTACTTATTATTAAAGTAATACACACATTTATAGAAAGGTTGGAGACTAGAGTATAAGAACAAAAATCACCAATAACCACTATCCAAGCTACTGTTACATGTAATTTAATTATAAGTTATAAAGAATAATTTTTACAAAAAACAGGTTATATTTTTATGCCACAAAGTTATTTATTATTTCTCTTTCAGAAAAGAAAGCAGAATATGCCAGAAGCATTTATAATGGAAAATGGTCATCTTTCTTATGAAAAATATCAGAGATAAATAGCAGAAGCTTCTTCCATTTCTCTCCATTTTTAAATTCTTCTCTTACAACTATTAAAATTAAATATGTCACCCTGACCAGCGTGACTCAGTTAGTCGAGCGTTGTCCTGTAAAACAAAAGGTTGCCTGTTTAATTCCCAGACAGGGCATATGCCTGGGTTGCAGTTTGGTCTCTGCTTGGGGCACATGTGAGAGGCAACCAATCAATGTCTCTCTCCTTTTCTTTCTCCCTCTCTTCCTCTCTCTCTAAAAATAAAAAATAAAATCTTTAAAAAATATATTTCCCCTTTAAAAAATTAAATATGTGACCATAAAAGTACTTGAATTTAACAATTCCTATATGAATGTAAATAATTATTTCAAGAAGGAAAATACAAATTTTAAACAAACTGCTCCATTTTTGAGAAATGCCTTACACATGTAATGAAGAAGATATTCTCTTAAGATAAACTATCTGAATGTAACTGTTACTCTCTGAAATGTGCTAAACTTAGGCAACCATAAAAATAGTTGCCTAAGAAAGAAATATTCAATATTCTCTGAGAGAAAGAAACTATTTTTGTTTTTATTCTTTACAAAGGAAATCACAACTCAATTCTACTGAACTGTGTTAAGTACAAAAATAACAATAACAAATATATATATATACTCATCTAGTATATTAATTGATATAAAAACTGCAATACTTTTTGTTTTCCAATTAAAACTGTGCTGAAACTCAGAAGACCTTAAAGTTTTACAGGAAGAAAAAATCCGGATTGAAATAATGATTGTTTAATCTGATTCTCACCTGAAAAAAAAAAGGGCTGAACTAAGTGATCATTATGTTCTTGCACAGCAGCCATTCTATTAAGTTTTCTAAGTAGTTTCTAAGTTTTCTAAAACATTTTCTAAGTTTTATTCTTTCCTGCTTCAATAGTATCAAAACAAATGCCTTATCATAATGGCTAACAGGAATACCAAATAAATTATAAAGTAAAAGACCAAGGAAACTACAAAATTAGCAATGGGAGGAAATCCAGTGCAATTGAGGTCTCTACTGAGAACACCGCCCATACCCTTGAGTGGATGGAATCTGTCGCTTCTCCAGGGTCACGCCAGATGAGTCAGCAGTGCCTGCATCCTGCTATACCCCAGGCCCCCATCATCGTTCCATTAGCCTGAGGCAAAGCTTCTCACTGGAGGTTCCCTCGACAGTTGCTCCCTCTCCATGAAACTGCCAGTTCCTACTGCTGGCATTTCCTTCTCAGTCCTCTTCTCTGTATGAACTCTTGCAGTGCACCGAGGATATCAAGGTCCACATGAACAAACCACCTAACACTTCACTTCCAGTTGTGTGATTACTTTTCTTCCAACGAGCTTCACCTCTACTTCCTCCAGTCACAATTTGGTCACAGTCCTCTTCTCTTGTTTCACTGCTCCAGTTCTGTTTGCCATCATCCCACCCCATTCCTCCAGTTTTCTCATTCCTTTTCTCTGACTACATTTCCCTTTTGACTGAGCCATTATTCTCCAGTGCAGTGATCTAGCCGTCCTTTTCCTCCCAGCCTATCACTAGCTGCTTGGCTTCACTTCTTTCCCTATCTAGCCTATACTCCTTGGTATATCTCAGCTACTTTTATCAGCATTTAAAAATTTTCTGCAGCAGTTGTCTTGCAAACCCACGGCCTGTTAATATTCCAATCAACCACTCTTTAGTCCAGGCAAGAAGGACCACTAGAGAAATGCAAAGTAATTATGGATCCTCTGGGAAACAGTACTACCCCCTCTGAGACCAGGGCTATTCTGCAGACAATTCTCATCGCCTCTAGATCTCAGTTGTCATATTAATGAACCCTTTCCTACCTGCATCAGTTAATCAGCCAGATCTCGTGTTCCTCCATTTAAGTAACAGCAGATAACAACGAATTCTTTTACTTTCTTTTATCACAGTCAAACTTCTTGAAATAATATTTATCCCCTACAGGATTTTCATTTTTAAAATAAACCAAAAGAGGGAAGTTCAAAGGTCAACTTACTTCTCATCTCTGGCTCATAACTCAGGGAACTTGGTTTGTGGACCCTATATTGTTTTAGCAGTTTTTTGTCCCAGGCACCACAATTTAATGGACTTGCCAAACGCAAAAACTCCCTACAGAAAAAAACAGTCATTCCTTGATTGAGATTGTTACATAAATCATAAACCAAATACACAAAACATCTGATTTAATAAACCACATTACTTAAAATACAAAAGCAATCTCAACAACTATTTTAAAATAAAATACATTAATTTTATGTGTTACATACCAAGCACTGAAAAAACAGAGAATATTGTGAAGGGCTAGAAAATGAAATCTAAGGAGCATGTTTTTGTGGAATATGACGTGTCCTCTGCTAGCTCTTCACGTAGAATGCAGTGACATGCAATTAGTTTATCACCTATGGCTTACAGCACTGGGTACCAGTACCCTCATGTGACCTTTTCTTCTGAGAGTTCCAGAGCTGTGACAACTGAGCATGTCCAAATGGCTGATTTCCGTTGCTTGCTGTTTATCTAACTAGGCAATTTAAGTTACTTAGTAAAATACTAGTATTGGGTATGAGACGATCTCTCTCTCCCACTCACTCTCTACTTTTAAAGTAGCAGATTACCAAAAAGTATCAGAGGAAAATCCCCATGCTATTTTCAATATTTTAGGATTCTGATCATATCCATACCATGATGGAAGAAGTGAGTAGGGACTGTCTAATTCACCTTGGTGTTATCAAGGCCTAGCCCACTGGCTGATACAACATAGTTTAATTGTTTAATGCACAGGTTTTTTAAAAATCTGTCATTAGTTTGGAGTTAGTTAAAAACATAAATTACATATAAAGTACAACCATTTTTTAAGAAAGTTCCTTAAAAAATGATGAAAAAGATGTACTTTGGTAGCAGAAAAAAATTATCTTACAAAGACAGCTGCTAATATTTTAATTGACAAGATATGTAAGTGGTAAGTGTATTTTTATAAGGAGGGACAAGATGACATATATTAAATCTGTTTGGCTAGGTAATTAAGAAAAATACTTTTAAAAATGCTGTTTCATCCCTTAAACAGAGAACACTGCCTTCCATTTAAAGGCTATTTAAAAATAAATATTTCTTGAAAGCTTAAACTACTTAAGGTTTATCTATACCATGGTATACTACTTGGCAACAAAAAGAAACAAACTATTGATACATAACAAGTTAGATAAATTTGAAAGGCAGATAAGTGAAAAAGCCAATCTCAAAAGTCACATACTATACACTTTTATCTGTACAACATTCTCAAAGTGACACAATTACGGAGATGGAGAACAGACCAGTGGTTTGTGGGGGCGGGGGCATGAACCTGACAGTAAAGGGGCAGCACCAAGGAGATCTCCATGGTATCTTGTGTGGTGGTTACATAATGATAAACACCGAGGAACCACAGCACACATGGTTACGTTGTACCAATGCCAATTTCTTGGTTTTGATGCTGGGCTATAGTTACATAAGCTATAAGCATTGGAGGAAACTGAGTGGAGGGGACACTGAACCTCTCTGACCTGACTTTACAACTTCCTCTGAATCTATCATTATTTAAAAATAATAAAGTGAAACAAGTATTTCTTAAAAGAGTTCTTACACATAAAAAGTTCTTAATGTAGATGCAGGCCATAGAGATAGTATGACTTTATTTTTAAGGCAAAGTGAGTTTGCTGAATTCAAGTGGAAGAAATAACTAACAGAAACATCCTCTGCTCATTAACAACTAGACTTACTTGTTTACATGTGCTATTCTTTGAGCATTTTGCCCATTTTTGTTGTCCATTGGTTTTGCCCACAGACACCTGAATATATGTCTATTAAAGCAAGAACTCCTGCATATAAAGGCCCTAGGAACTGCTGTTACTGATTACTAATTGTGGATACTGAAACGTGAAAAAGTTAACTACTGACCTCAGCACCATGGGCTCCAGGGCCTGAGAGGCTAACCTTTCAAACATCCGCTGGAGGGGCGGGTGCAGCGCGTGGTCCTCATCAGCCAGTGCAGCACTACACCGCTGCAGCAGTCGTGCGTGAAGACCAGCCTCACACATGACTTGCTGGTTTCTTTCTGTGTGCACCAGCGATTGCAGAATATTTGCCACAGCAAGTTGAAGGTCCAAAGCATGCTAAAGTTAAAGAAATCCATACCACCAGGGCATTCTTAATAAGAGAGGTGATAGTTCTCTGCACACGAAGCACACCTTTCACTATGAGGTCTCAACATGATGCAAATCACATTCAGGTACTTTAAGCAGCTGGCTTGGAGATACAGCAGCTCCAGAAGAGATCGAGGCACACAACTCCTATCCTCATTTTACAAGCACAGCAGCTGGACTCCATTCTACTCCAAGTCTTTTATATTACATCACTATATACCTAATAATAGTATTTTTATTTTTACAGAAACAATGGCTGTAAAGTCTTTCCATGGTGGGTAAACAATCAGTTTAAAGGAAGTCCTATTATTTACATTTGTGACACTTAAGGCCTTAGAGGCCATATATTTTAACAAAATTTGTCAACCAAACTCCAGTTCATCCAAACTCTTGAGCACTACAAGTCAAAACACATTAAATAGCTTTAAAGTGGTCTTCAGTCATTTTTCTTTCTGTGCTACTTATTAATGACCTCCAGTGTGGAGCAGGATTTACAAGGAGAAACACAGTAATTTTCATACCAGAAAGGAATTATATTCTAGAACATCAATAGCTATCATTAAGAAAAGTAATAAAATTAATATAAATTAATGAAAATTAATAGAAAAACTGTCTATATTTTATCCTTAACCCACTTTGGTATATGATACAGATGGTTTCATATCACTTTCCATCTTTCTGGGCCCCAATCCCTTGCTCCTGCAGTCACACTCACAGCCTGTCCCTCACTGAGATGTAAAGGAGCTAACAGATACAGGCTTACTTCTGGCTGTGTCACTGACCCCACAGAGGCCAGGAGGTCCAACATGGCAAGCATGGCTCCAGGATGGATGACGACAGCATCAGAACTCTGGAGAGATGAAGTTGCCACATGTAGCTTCAGGTCGTTTTTAGGAGGGTATATGGGAGGAGTTGAAACACAATGATATGCATGCCTATGACAAGAGAAAGAAGGGTAATTTGGTATTTAATTCCAATCGCATTCTCCGTTCATTTTCTTCATCTGTTTCCTTTATCCACTGATAAGCAAAAAGCCTTGTAATTCAAGGCTGGGCTATGACACGCCTTAAGTTTGGGATATAAAAAGGCAATATATTGTCAATTCCCAATGAGTCACATATAGACAATTAAATGGTCACTTTCTTTGGGCTCTTATATGTCTTTACCATTTACTATTTGGATTGTTTCATTAAAGAATGGCACATGATGACTAGAGTTAACACTGCTCTATGATATATTTGAAAGGTGCTAAGACAGTAGACCCTAAAAGTTCTCGTCACAAGGAAAACATTTTTTCTTTTTTTATTGTATCTATATGAGATGATAGATGTTAACTAAACTTACTGTGATAATCATTTCACGATATATGTAAGTGAAGTTATGTCGTACACCTTAAGCGTATACAGTGCTAAATGTCAGTTATATCTCAATAAAGCTGAAAGAAAAGAAAAAGAATGGTGCTTGTACCAGAAGATGCAAACAGGTGAATCTACAGTGAATAGGTGAAATCATAGCTCTACGAAAAGTGACAGTTCTGAAAATAGGTGAGGAGAGTACAAGTTAAGTTAAATCCCTCAACGAAATCGTTATCTTTTGAATACCTATGTGTTTTTAACCTGGCTTTAAACCATAGGTAACAGAATCGAGAACAAGACCAAACTGGCCTACTCCATAACTGGGCCAGTGGAGTCAGGGTTGGCTCAGAATCTTAGCCACCGTTAGCATCAGGGAGTTTTCCTTTAGCTTTTTGGGAACTATACTCACCGTCTTTTACATTCTCTCTCCTACCACTGAAAATATTTGTCACAATTTTTAAAAACGTAGAAGGCAAACTTTACATAACAAGCTCCTGTGAATCAGAAAGCCTAGCCATGTCCTAAATATACATCATTTCTTCTCATCAATGATCTCCACTTTCTATTTCATACTATTCTCCTACAATTCGTACGTTTTGTGCATTTTGTATCTTGGCTCTAGAAAATAGATGCTTGTGGCTTTAGCCTATGGAAGCTCTTTGTTCCAATGAATTGGTTTCAGCATAATCGTTTCTAGTGCTGAGCTGTGTCACCAAGAGCAGTGCAGTTTCAGCTCTCTGGCACAAGAGCAGCTTGGAAAACAGATGCTTCAAGTCAGTGATTTAGAAGCGAAGAATTGGCACTGCCAGGTCTTTCTTTCTTTCTTTTTTTAAAGTGGTATTTCTTTTTAATAGAGACTACAAAAGTATTCAGCTTCACATAAAAAAAAAAAAGCACAGAGACTCTCTTAGTTTATTTAAAGTCAGGATATCCTCCACCCACTCATTTTTTCCAACTCCCTGTTTTTCTGATTTTGTTCCGAGAGATTTAATTTCTAAATTAAGATCCATTCCTAAATGCTTATTATCAATAGTTATCCTCTTATGTTACTCCCTTTAGTCTTTGAAGTATTTTGACCCATCTAGAAAAACATTCCTAATTCCTCTACAGTATAGTAAGAATTTCTAACCATTAAGAAATTTCATAAAGACTGTTTTCATTACACATAAAATGATAACCCATACTTGAGGGAAAACATAGATTCTAACTGAATGAATATTTAAGATATAGGCCTTCCAAAATTATTTCTGAATTTCCAGATTTAATATAGATTTGAGCTTTGTCTATGAATATACTCAAACTCTTTACTAATATATAACTATTATAGTAGTAAGCTTTTTAAAAAATCTTCATGAGGAAACTTATCTGATACAGAAATCCCATCCATTTTTCTCAAACTAGAAAAATATTTCACATATTGTACAAATCTAAAACATGGTATTTATTAAATAAAATTAGGCCTATTTTTTAAAAAAAAGATTTTATTTATTTTCAGAGAGGAAGGGAAGGAGAAAGAGAGGGAGAGAATCATTAATATGTGGTTGCTTCTCATGTGCCCCCTACTGGGAGACCTGGTCCACAACACAGGCATGTGCCCTGACTGGGAACTGAACTGGTGAGCCTTTGATTTGCAGGCCCGTGCTCAATCCATGAGCTACACCAGCCAGGGCTAAATTAGGTCTATATTTATAAGCATTACATAACATTAATTCTTACTAAGTCATTTAGTTATCAATGCAGGTATTGCCATTTTTTAAATTTAGAGATTATAGTAAGCTTATTAAATGGATAATTTCCAAGCAAGACCTAACAATTTTCAAATACAGAATAAAATGATATTTCAAAAGCTAGTTAATTTTTAGGTTGCAGTTTCTTTTAAAACCTACAATAACTGATTACGGTTTCATATTTCAATCTAAGCTCATATATATATATAATATATAAATTATCATTTAGTGTGTAGAGGCACTAAGTAATGGGTACCATGTTTAATGATAACTAGTACTTGCCACCTTTTCCTCCATTCCGGATAATTCTCGAGTATCTTGGTTATTATTCTGCATTTTGTTTGTACTTTCTCTAACTCTGATTAAACACTGTTCAGCTATAATCCTATTCCATTATTCCTTCTGGATAATGAATAATGATGAAAAAGATTATGAGTTTTAGTTTTCAAAATATATAGTTTCAAAATATATAGTTTTCAAAATATATAGTTTCCAAAATATATAGAATTGGGGGAAAATATATACTTTCCCCCAATTCTTAAACTAATTAGAGAATATTTTCTTGGATTTCACATATCAGACAAGTATCACAAGCTCAAAACTTCTGTAGTATCTGAATACTCTACAAGCCGTAAAAACTAATAATGTTTTCTCCTTTTGCCAACAAAAACATGTTTTGCCACAAGATGCCCATTAGCTGATGTAATCTGTTATGTTCTCAATGTAACTTGTTATGTTCTCGAAATGTTCTAATTTGGAAAGTTACTATATTGTATTTGTAAAATAAAAACAGTTTTTCTTATTAGTGTATGATTGTTATCACTGAACAAAATTTATGTAACCTAGCCAGAATGGCAAACGTAAAATGTCAACACTGGTCTTATTAGCATGAATATTTTCAGGAGCTTCTCTGAGGTGACATGGGCCTGTAAACCCGATTAGAATTGTAATAGACAAGATCCACTCAACCACTGATGCTAATTCAGGGACAGTTTCCTGTTACACCAAAGACAAAGCATCTTTCCAGGTGGCTATGTTGCAAATGATGACAAAATGTTTTTCATCTAAGGCTTTAAATAACTCTTTATGATATGAAATAAAATGGTGTCTTCCCTTTATCAAATTACCATCTACATAAATGGTAAATTCTGACAGATTTCTTTTTTAATATGTTCCTTTAATCTGTCAATTGGTATTAAAAGTACTTTGTATTTAATAGTTTAAAAGGATTAAATATTTTAAACAGTGCTTTGTAAGCCTTTACATTTATGACAGAATTATAAATGTGATTTTTAAAAATAATTGTAACTATTTATTAACTGAAACAATTTTCTAACATCCAGCAGTTCTGTATAATAGTGAGAACACATGAATCTTCAAGCCTAAAGAATACCTTTTGCCTCATTCATTTTAGCAACAGAAGGAAAACACTAATCAGCTCATACTGATGTTACGGCCTCTTGAATTAAGACGTGCTCTTAAAAAACTGAAAACTAGCAGTAGGTTTAAAACACAAATATGTTGAACAATGCTAAATTCACTTAAAATTATTCTGAACTATGCTACGATTTACTGGGAAAAAATGAGCTGTAAGTCCCAGTGTAAATTTAACAGAAGAAGGGAAACATTAAGTCCATATACCTAATGAACATTACTACTGAAATACATTAAAATACAGAATCTGTAAACAAATACTTCTAACATAAAAACTCCAATTATATTCAAGTTCAAAGTCAGGACAATAGCAATAAAATTAAATAACACAACAGAACTTCAGGATTCATTTTTAGGAAGCCATGTTAGTGCAAGCCTTAAGGACTTATATATACTTGGTCATAAGGAAAAGAGCGAAAGGTATATTACTTGGTTCCAAGTACACAGGATATGGTCATGGATCTTAACTGAACTCTTGCCCATCAACTGCTGGTTCTTTATATCCCATAAGCTTTATATATGAGGTAGACTAGTTCAGTTTAGAAAGAAATTTACACAGAATTGATGAAAGCAAGAGCTGGGGCAGGTTTTTTGTTGTCTTTTTCACTGGTTAGCTGTGACAAATCTCCATAATAGCATCACATTTCAGCTGGTTGAGAAAACACACATTTCCTTGCCAGTGCTGTGATGTTCATTGGAGAGCAATAGTAAAAACCAAAAAAATTGACCCAATGGCACACTTAAAGTAAAAAGAAAAAGCAGGAAAGTACTCTATTTAAAGAGGCATTAAGCCCTCATTTCTACACTGATTTTAATAAAAAATATGCTGCTCTAAAGCAAAATACATATTTTAGCCTAAATAAGAGTTGGATGACACATGTCCTCCGTATCATCACAGCATCAACACATTTTACTCTCATAAATATCCTCCAAAGTTGACTATTTTGAAACCTAAAAAAAATCAAATAGCCCCCAAAATTGAACTTACAAGGCACAATCACACATTAACATATAATTAAGCACAAAAGAAAAAAACCCCATGCAAATAAAGATCAACTTCTGTTATAAGATCAGTACCTTTTCCTGGACAAGGCTGGTGTACCCCAAGGAGAGGGGAGAGAGGACTCACTTGTCAGGCAAGGAGGGATCTGTTCTGCACGACTACAGACAACAAAACAGACAGGGTGGTTTAGAGAGGTTAGAACAGAACACCAGGTGGCAGTCGGTTAGTTTCACAAGAAATACCGGTAAAAGTTTAATAAGGAACATCCTCCATACTTAGCAGGAACAAGGAACAAGACTACCACACACGCACTGAGAGAAATGGAAAAGCATGCTTAAGGCCGATGCTTATCTATTAATGTTAACATTTAACGCATTTGTTAAACAGAGTGCTGTAAGCCTTGTTTTTCACAAAGCAAACTAAAAATGAGGCATATCACCTAAGAAAAGTAGAAAACAAGGAAAAAGAGGGTGAATTTATAATTTATAAAATTCAATTTTAAATAGCTTATTCCATGAACACAACTATCCCATGTTTCCTATGAATGTATAATATTATATGAATTTTTATTTTCAAGATAGGAAAAAAATTGGAAAAAAATTTCCTAACATCACTTTCAATTTCTTATTTAAATATTAGGGTCTAAAATATTACTGGGAAACAAGAAACAGCTAGTAGATATTTCATAATGAAGATAGTAAAACCTAACAGAAACTCTATCCAGCAGTAGTTGCTTTATTTATGGGGCAATATAAAAACAATTCATTTATTTCATGAAGTGAAACTGTGGTAACTATCAAAAGTGATAATGCGTGGGACGAATTAGCAGCACGATCACTCTTACATTACTTTCAAAGTGAGAACTTAATTGAAAACACAGTTTAAAAACTGAAGTGAGTGATTTAGGTAAGTGGCACTCCTATGATCTCCCTTAGATTCTGGGTTGCCCTCATCATAGATTTCACCACACTCTATTTTAATTATTTATGTGTTTGAATTTAAGCTACAGAATGGCCATGACCACAGTAGTCTTGTGCTGAGCCGAACCCACATTGCCTAGCACAATAACTTGGCACTTGTTTAATGAAGAATGGGTAACTGAGTCTGAATTCTCTCTTAACCTATCAATGACTCTTAGGGAGTTTTCCTCATTGTCTTGAGGAGTATGCTGAGAATATACCATGTGCCTGGAAATAAATATGATCATTATCATGTCCTCCTGTTGATCACTAATATCGCTAAGTCCAGATGCACCTAACATTGTTGACAACAGATGAAAAAGAGAACAATAATAAACATTACCATTAAAGAAAACTTCATAGAAATTGTTTCACTCAGTGCTTTAAGAGTAAACTGACCCTGGATTTACAAATAATACACAGATGTCTATGTTGAAAAACTTAACATCAAAGCAATAGTAATATTCACAAATAAAATGATAGACAAGTGATTAAGAGAGAAGATTCATTTGTTTTCATTTTCCTGCAGGTTATCTTGTAATTCAAGCCTTAATGATGAAGTCATACATAGTATACCCTTTAATTCAGAGCACAGCAGAGCCATACCTGTCAAAAGAATCTGTGGCTACTTTGTAGAGATAAATAAAGAGTTTACTGCAGTGCCGTAAAGTGGGTGAAACTGAGTCCATTGAGATTATGTCTTCCTCTAAGAGTCTTTGAAATGGCTGTGTATTGGAGGGGAAGACATTCATTGGACTTATTTTTCTTAGGTCAGAGAAGCAGCCAAGAAATCGAACGGCATCTGCCAACTTCTCATACTGAATCTCTGTTTTGAAGAAATGAGAATTGGCTGGCTCATATCGCATTGCTGCAGTCAATGTGCAGAACACAGTGTGGAGAAGTTCAAATACTTGATTCTGGTTCACTTTCTCCCAGCCATTCTTCGGTGGCGAGCTCAAAGATCTTTCCATAGCAACAAGCAAGGACGTTATATACACAAATCCTCCAACTTTCCTGAAAACTGTTCTTGACCGATGACTTTCTCGAAGAACTGACAAGAGGGCCTATGGGGGACAAAAAACAAAATGAAACAAAACAAAAAAACCCAAATAAAAAATCTTATAATTCAAATAAAAAAAATCATACTGGAATGTCCAAGGGATACAACACCATTCTATGAACATCTGACATTAATGTTGTTGTCATTTAACCAATACACAGTCCTGTGAAGCATATCAAATATTTTCCTAATTAAAAACTGCCATAAAATCAGAAGATAATTTTAGGAAACACTAGACACATTCCTTTTGATAAGTCTATATCCAAATCATGGCTGAAAAGATTTTCCTATGTCTTTGATGGCATCAATGAATTCAGTAATTTTTACAAAGTTGCATTGGTAAATCAGTTAAAATACTTAATCTAGTATAATTTTACACAATCATAAAAACTTACAAATGTGTGTGTACATAAACTGATTTATTTTAGAAAGGATCAGATAGATGGTCAGGGCAGGCAAGACCTTAAGTATTTCAATTCACATGAAGTTGCCATATACTGATGCCCTGGAAAGAGTCAACTCACAATTCTTATCAGACATTCTTGCTTACAAAGTGAAATGAGCCTGAGGGCCTAAAGAATTCTTTTTTCCATAACAGGTGGAAGCACTAAGAAATAAAACCTGAAGTTCAAATAAATAAAACCTATTTTATCACCTATTTTCTGAACTGTCATATTTTCATCTTAGTTTAACATTAAAAATAACATTTTATAAAATTACCGAACAAATTATGGGGCACTTACTATGTACTGGGCCCTTATTACGTACTAGGCACTTTTTTAAGTGCCTTTATGCGTTAAATGTGTTAGGCAGTATTATTACCCCTGCTTTATGTAAGAGGAATTGAGGCTGAACATGGTAAAAGACAGTACAGCTTACACAACGGCAAAGGGAGGATTTAAACCCAGGCAGTCTGACTGCCCTACTTACATACTTAACCTTGACCTTACTGCCTCAAACAGCAATCTGTTTGCAGATACAGGGGCTCCTTTTCCATCTGTTTTAGCCACTGGAACACCATGGGTATGTAATATTACTTCAGACCAGTTATAATCATTACATGTGAAAAGTCCATTTCATTAATATATCTCACACATTTCTACTGACATCTGAAGAAGGGAAAGGCTATACATTAATATATATAATTACATTTTTTTGAAATATACGGCTTCAGAAATTATTAAGACTTCATTATATATACCTATACTTTATTATTTAAAAGATAAGAAATATGTGATCTATATATGTAAATAAAATTTAAAAACACAATGTATTTCTTCCTTTACCCTGCAACTAATAAACTTCCATTTTAACCGGATATGGTAATAATGAAGTTTCCATCTCTTGTCAAATTTAATGCACTGTACTCATACTTGTAATATCAATTCATACTGACACAAGATTTTATAGCTTCAAAAAAAAATCATATAACTAAGCCTGAAAATTAAATGCAAAGGCCAGAGTAAGTTATGCTTAGGTTGAAAATCTGACTCCAACATTAAAAAGCATTTTGCCATGGTCAGTTACTTAACCTTTCTGTGCCTGAATTTCCTGTTATGTAAAACCAAGACAATAGCAACAACTTACTTCACAGGAAATTCATGTAAAACCCTTAGAAAAGTGCCTGGCATATAAGCCCATCACCATCATAATCTTCAAAAACACATTGGTGAAAACCAAGTATTATTTTATACACGAAGAAGAGTGAGTTCAGAGCTAAAGTAAGATGTACAAAGTCATATCACTGGTTAGAATTATGATAGGAGTTAGAAAAACAGTGATTAATCTTTAGTCCAACACTCTACATTATGTACTTCTAGGTAAGTCCATCTCCTACCACCTCAGAACTGGCCCATTTACATTATCAGAGCATAATCTCAATATTTGAAAAATTTCAAATACCATGAATAAATTAACATCCTGCTGAAATCTATAACTAATGAGATGTAGCAAACACCAAAGTTAAAATGAGCTGTGGATACTAGGTGGTTAGACAAAATCATTGGCTATATATTACCTACATTTGCACAAATATAATGCATACCACTAAAACTGGTGCATTAGCAGAATTATAAAATATTACATCTCATGGAATGTTGGGTTTGTGCACAAATAGCTACAAGCTAAATTACCAAGGTCTGTGTCTATGGATTGGGGGTACGGAGAAGCAGTTCTAAATGTACCAAAAATGGAAACTGAAATTGGGATCCCCCAAATGCTCCTCACTGTCTCTCAACTCTACTTCATGCCCTCATAACAGTGGAATGCTAGAACTAGCTCATACTGGCTCTTGAGAACCAACTGTTTTATTTTTGGAATTTTGCATGCCAGTTGTTAAAACAGAACCATAAATAAAAATTAAGTTCTATAATTTTACAACTAAATAACTTTAAAAACAAAAGTAGTAAATAGTCAAAACTCATTGTTTCCTGGTTATTTTCTACATTTTGCAATTAACTGTTCTCTTGAGATATTGGACTGGCCAAAAAGTCCATTACACTTTTTCCATAAAATAAGATACCCTTTTCATTTTCACCAACTACTTTACTGATTTGTGTATTTTGAGTATGTCAGCTATCTCCTGCTGTTGGCTTCTAGTGGGTTAGAGGCCAGGGGTGCTGCTAAGTATTTTCTAATGCATAAGACAGCCCTACAGCAAATACTTGTTTGGCCAACACATCAATAGTACCAAGAAACTTTGCAAACCACTTTTGACATGTTGATCAGTCATAGCACCTTCTTCATACACTCCATAAATGTTTTTTTGCATTTCAGCTACATTTTAACCTTTGTTGAAATAATAAAGCATAACATGCCAAAAATGTTGTGTATCTTCCATCTTCAATATTAAAATGGCTGCACAAAAATTCACCAATTTTGGTAAGCTTTTTTTAAATGCATGCTGATTAGGCAGCTGTCAGAATATAATCTAACAAAATTGTTTTGAATGAAGTTAAAGACAACTAAGCACTCACTACTAGAGTCATCATACAGAAAAAAACAATGGACCTTTTGGGCACACCAATACTATATAATGGGGTGCTATTGTATATCTTTTTTCAATCCACATTCAGTAACCCATTAGCTGCCTGAAACATGTCATAGTGTAAATATTTACACCATAGAAATCAATAAATGTAACACATCAGGACCGCCCCGACCCCCAATCTGAGTCAGTTATTACCATTTACCAGAACAATACTGCCTTAAAAGTACAGAGCAGCCAGCTAATTACCTCTTAGTAGTAGCTTTATCTACTAATTTTTGCAAATCCAGTCAAAAAGGAAAATCTAATCTAAGAGGAAAATGTATGTCAAAAACACTGGCAACCTTAAAATCCTTTGAAGACACTTGTTTTGTTCCCCTCAATAGTCCCTTCAAATACATGTATGTTCCCCAATACTAACAGCTATGTAGATTTCCTTCTTGTCTGAAAGAAAAATTGTGGTCAGATTAATTTTGCTTTTAAAATAAAATGCATACTCGAAGCGTCATTATACTCAATCAAAAAGGGTAAAATATACAATAGCATAAAGAAAAATTGCACACTTCTCATTATTGATGAGAAAGTAACTGACTAAAGCAAAAGTAAAAAGAAATACATGATTCTCGAAAGTAGCTATTGCCATACTTTGCCGTGTATAGTGCGTTCCTTTGTGTAGTGTGCACTCATGTGTTTGTGCGTATTAGACATGGGATTATGATGCCCATTATTATGCTCATGGCATATAATCATTATACCCATGTATAATGCATGCCCTTATTTTCCCCTCAAAAATTTGGGCAAAAAGTGTGCATTATACACAGAAAAATACAGTATTTCTGCGATGTCTGTGGCAGGAGTGGTGTGAAGATACAAGGAGACAATGTCAGCGGGGAGGAAGGCGGCATCCTGAGGTCCTTGGAGGCAAAGTTAAAGATGCTGCCTTTTCTTCCGCTATTACCATTCTGACATAATTTTAGAACAAAAATGGCAAGAATAGTTCACAACAGTTTTAAGTCACTTAAAAATAACCACAGATTTTAGTAGTAAAAGAGTAGTAACAACACACTTATCAAACTTACCCTTAGAATGTCAGTCTTCAACTGTAGTTCTGTGGGTGGGGCTGAATGCATCAACCCCAGGAGAGTGCCCATGTCATCATCCCCGTTTGGAGAGAGCACCAGCTGCTGGATAATCATCAGGGCATGCTGCCGGCATTGAGGGTACTTCACTATATTATGTGCACATCTTGCACCTCCAAATTCTCGGAAAATTCCTGAAGAAGAGAGAAAAAAATTACATTTGGTATTTGTGTATGAAGAGTAACTCATAATGCATATAAAACCTACACAGCTATTTCACCTGTTAAATTATAATAAAAAATTGCACTGGGGATGGTGTCAGAAAAAAAAAATGCAAATTTTCTCTAGATTTCCTTAAATGCAAGATTAATATTCACCATGTCCTTATTCTCCAAATCTAGAACATTTAAAAATTCCAAAGGTAACAATGAAGAGACCCAATTTTTTTATGTTAAGTTTTCAAGCTGAATAATACTTGAAATCAATGCCCCTCTTATTGGTCTGGATGTTTCCTCTTTAACTCTTTGGTTGTCGGACTTCCATATAGTTTGATTTTCTGGCAGTTCTGGTTATTCTTTGTTTTTAAATGTGTTGTGCTTTTTTGGTTGTTCGAGGAGGTAAAGTGTATCTACCTACATTTCCATCTTGGCCAGAGATCAGAAAATATTTAAATAAGCAAAGTTATTTGATTAAGAGTGTGCATTACGTAAATAAAAAAAATACAGAAAAGAATACTTCAAACACAAGGCACGCTATAAAAAGGAATAAAATATAAGAACATACTTTGAAATAATAGCACTGTTATATATTTTGTCATTAATATACTGATAAAGGTCAAAAGCACTGCATTTCTACAGATATGATAGTACTATTGCTGAATCAATATTGTTTCTCTTACATGATAAGAGTATTTCAGAAACAAGAATAATTAGAAAAGATATAACCAGCCCTGGCTGGTGTAGCTCAGTGGATTGTGCAGGGGCCTGTGAAGTAAAGGGTCACCGGTTCGGTTGGGGCACATGCCTGGGTTGCAGGCCAGGTCCCTGGTGGGGGACACATGAGAGGTAATCACACATTGATGTTTCTCTCCCACTCTTTCTCCTTCCCTTCCCCTATCTCTAAAAATAAATAAATAAAATATTTTAAAAAAAGATATAACCAGAGGTATGATCCTCCAAAAGCACTTGCTAATAGCTTTTCTATAGTTACCTGCATTTGTGTTGGATCCCTGAAGAAGCACTGTCAAGGTCTCCATAACCAACAAAGCCAGGTATTTTTGGTCTTCAGTTGAACTATTATTTCTTGTGTCCCCTAGGAAAAATGATCAAAGGTCCAAATCACAAAGTTATAAAGCTTATATTTTGCTTGATTCAGTTTTCTTTTAATAATTTAAAAAATACTTGTTTAACGTTCACTTTTACCACTAATACAAATGACATAATACAACCTTTAAAAATGATACACATGTCCACCAGCTATCAAAACTAAGGTCAAAATCCATGTTGATATATTTTATTTTGATGATGCTAGAAAGTTAGTCATCTAACAAACATTAAAAAGGAAAATGTTAATCAAACTTAAATGTATTCTTTTCACTATGATTTTCCTCACAAAGAAGATAGATTACAATGCACCAAAGAGAAAGAAAAGTTTAAGAATAGTGCTATCTGTTTAACTTGTATTAATTCATTCAATGCATTTAATGCTTAACTAAGTGCCAAATACTACCATGCTTTTATCAACTTTATCAGAAAGGACAAAACCCATAAAATGTGATAATACTGTGTGGGTACATACATGAGAGATATATCTATTTGCTCTCTGTAATTAATAAAAACATTTTCAGACACCTAAACATTCCAACTGTTTCTACAAGCTTTTTAAATTCCCTCTAAAAAAGGTAGTAGGCACTAGTCACGTGGATCATAAATGTCTTCATCAGCTGTTACCTTAAATTCTCCTTCACTTTTCTACCCACTTCTACCCACTCCTTCCCCAATGCCCCAGCAGAGGCTGAATGAACAAGTTAACTCTGGGAAATATTCAAAAAGATGCCATGAAAACGCACATCAATAAGTCATTCAGGTCGATAACAAAATGAAAGGCAAAAATTTGAACAAAACACTCTGCCTAAAGCCCTCTGTCAAATGAAAATAAAATTATGGAAAATGCTTTACCTTGTTCATTGAGTGCCTGAGCTGGATCCTTCAGGAGGGCAGCATATTTGTGCAAAAGGTTTACCATGACCTCTAGAAGGCCCACTTCCCTGAACACATCCTTAAATATGTAGTCATGTCGTGTAAACTTGAGAAGTGTTTTCATTGCAATAATGCTACACTGGTAAGAAGAGCTAGATTTTAAGAGAATACTAACACTAATAAGTTCTTTACAGGGGATATAATTTAAGCTAAACACGACGAACTCCAACATCTCAAAGTATTTGTTTTGTACTTCTGGGAGTTTAGAAATCTTCTCTGCAAACTGTGACAATGTGTGCTGTGACTCTAGGATGAAATAATTGGCATTGTCAGCCATGTAAATATTTGTAATGGCATCAAGGATGATTTGGGCAAGGAAGCTGGTTTTTGCTTTTAAAAATGCATTCTGAAGAACTGCAAAGGCCTGGACGTTTCTCACGCTGTGACCTAAAATAGAAAAAGAACACAAAGTAGGTGCTATGTGATATTTTAATCATGGCAACCGAGTCTATTTAGATAGATCATAACATTTATCCACTATTTACTAAGAACACATCCTGTTTTTCAAAACATTCTATTTTTCTTTATAAGGTTCAGTTATTTATTAAAAATAAGTAACAATACTGAATAAACTTTCAATGCATCATTGAAAATATTCTGGTTCAAGAATAGCATATGCTGAAACATTAGTCAGTTTTAGAGAATCAAGTGCATCACACAGATCCGGGCTTCAGAATATGAATGTTTAAATGATCCAATGAAAAGACACAGAGTAGCTGAATGGATAAGAAAACAGGACCCATACACATGCTGCCTACAAGAGACCCACCTCAGGGCAAAAGACCTAAACAGACTGAAAGTGAAGGGCTGGAAACAAATATTCTAAGCAAATGACAAGGGGAAAAAAGCTGGGGTAGCAATACTTATATCAAACAAAACTGACTTCAAAACAAAGGCTATAAAGAGAGACACAGAAGGTCACTTCACAATACTCAAGGGAAGAATCCACCAAGAAGACATAAACATTGTAAACATACAGCACCCAATACAGGAGCACCCAAACATATAAGGAAAATCTTGGAAGACTTCGAGAAAAATATTGACAGCAACACAATTATAGTAGGGGATTTTAACACCCCATTGTCAAAAATGGACAGATCTTCTAAACAAAATATCAACAAAGATATTGTGGCATTGAACAATGCCGTAGATGAAATGGACTTAACTGATATATATAGAACCCTGAACCCGAAAGAAGCTAAATATACATTCTATTCAAATGCACATGGAATATTTTCAAAGATAGACCACATGATGGGATGTAAAACAAGTCTCAACAAATTCAAGAAACTGAAATCATACCAAGCATATTCTCAAACCACAATGGCCTGAAACTAAAAACCAACATCAAGGAAAAAACTCATAAACACTCAAATTCATGGAGATTGAAAAGCATGCTATTAAACAATGAATGAGTTAAGAATGAGGTGAAAGAAGAAATCAAAAATTTTCTGCAAACAAATGAAAATGAATTCGCAACAGCCCAAAACTTATGGTACATGGTGAAGGTGGTCCTGAGAGGAAAGTTCATAGTGATACAGGCCTGCCTAAAAAAAATAGAAACACTACAAATAAACAACCTAACCCCACATCTGTAAGAACAGGAGGAACAACAACAAACAAAGCCCAAAGCAAGTAGAAGGAAGAAAAAACCAAGATCAGAGCAGAATCAAATGACATAGAGACTAGGAACACAATTCTAAGGATAAATGAATCCAGGAGCTCATTCTTTGAAATAATAAACAAAATCGACAAGCCTTTAAGCAGACTCATCAAGAAAAAAAGAGAGGGGACCCAAATAAACAAAATCAGAAACGGAAGAAGAAAGATTACAACTGATACCACAGAAATACAAAGACTGTAAGAAAATACTACAGACAGTTATATGCCAAGAAATTTGAAAAACAGGGCGAAATGGACAAATCTGTAGGAAAATATAATCTTCTAAAACTGAATGGAGAAGCAGAAAGCCTGAATAGACTGATAATAGCGCACAAAATCGAAGCAGTAATCAGAAATCTCTCAGCACACAAAAGCTCTGGACCAGATGGTTTCACAAGAGAATTTTACAAAACATTTAAGGAAGAGTTAACCCCTATCCTTCTTAGACTATTCCAAAAAATCCAAGAAGATAGAAGATTCCAAACTCTTTTTATGAAGCCAGTGTCATCCTAAACTCCAAACCAGATAAAGACACAACCAAGACAGACAACTTCAAGCCAATATCGCTGATGAACATAGATGCTAAAGTCCTCAACAAAATATTGGCAAACCACATCTAGTAATACATTAAAAAGATCATATACCATGTCCAAGTGGGATTCATCCCAGGGATGCAAAAAAGGAACAATATTTGCAAATCAATAAACATAAATACATCACATAAACAAAAGCAGAGACAAAAATCACATGATTATATCAATACATGCAGAAAAAGCATTTGATAAGGGATAGCACCCATTTATGATAAAAATACTCAGCAAAATGGGAATAGAGGGAGCATTCCTCAACATAATGAAGGCCATATATGACAGACCTACAGTCAACATCATATTCAGTGGACAAAAACTAAAAACTTTCCACTAAGATAAGGAACAAGAGAAGGATTTCTGCTTCACCATGTCTATTCAACACAATATTGGAAGCTCTAGCCATAGCAATCAGACAAGAAAAAGAAATAAAAGCCATCCAAACTGGAAAGGAGGAAGCAAAACTGTCATTGTTTGCAGATGACATGATGGTGTGCATAGAAAATCCTATAGACTCCACCAAAACACTACTCCACCTAGTAAGTAAATTTGTCAGAAAAGTGGGATACAAAGTCAATATTCAGAAATTGAAGGCATTTTTTGTATATGAACAATGAAAGACCAGAAACAGAAATCAGGGAAAAATCTCATTTGATATAGCGAAAGAAAAATAAAGTACCTAGGAATAAACCTAACCCAGGAGGTAAAAGACCTATATACAGAAAACTACACAACACTGAAGTAAGAAATTAAGGAAGAAACAAACAAATGGAAGCATATACCGTGTTCATGAATTGGAAGAATTAACATCATCAAAATGTCCACACTACACAAAGCAATTATAAATTCAACTCAATCCCTATGAAAGTACCCAAGACATATTGCACAGATACAGAACAAACATTTCAAAAACTTACATGGAACCACAAACGATCCTGAATAGCTGCAGCAATTTTGAGAAAGAATAATAATGTAGGAGGGATCACAATACCAGACATCAAACGTATTACAAGGCCACAGTAATCAAAACAGTTTGGTAGTGGCATAAGAATAGACACATAGATCAACAGAGCAGAACAGAGAGTCCAGAAATAAACCCAGTTTTCTATGGTCAATTAATATTTGACAAAGGGGGAAGGGGCATAAAATGGAGTACAAATCGTCTCTTCAATAAATGGTGTTGGGAGATCTGGACAGATATATGAAAAAAAAATGAAACTCGACCACCTACTTACACCATACACAAAAATAAACTTAAGATGGATAAAAGACTTAAAAATAAATCATGACGCAACAGAAGTCTGAGAGGAGAACAGAGGCAGGAAAATCTCAGATATTCTTCACAGCAGTATTTTCATCAATATGTCTCCTAGAGCAAGGGACGTAAGGAAAGAATAAACAAATGGGACCTCATCAAAACAAAAAGCTTCTGCAAGTCTAAAGAAAACATCAGCAAAATGAAAAGGGAACCAACCACAAGGGAACATGTATTTGCAAACGATATACTGGGCAAGGGTTTGAGCTCCAAAATATATAAAGAACTCACACAACTCCACTCCAGGAAGACAATCAACTCAATTAAAAAATGGGCGAAGGACCTGAACAGATTCTTCCCCAAGAAGGACATACAGAGAGCCCAGAGACATATGTAAGGATGTTCAGCTCACTAGTCATTAGAGAGATGCAAATTAAAACCACAATGAGATACCACCTCACACCAGTGAGAATGGCCATCATTAACAAATCAACAAACAAGTGCTAGAGAACATGTGGAGAAAAGGGAACGAACCCTAGTGCACTGTTGGTGGGAATGCAGACTGGTGCAGCCACTGTGGAAAACAGTATGGAATTTCCTCAGAAAACTAAAGAACTGCCTTTTGACCTGGCAATTCCCCTGCTGGAATTATACGCTAACAATTCTGAGACAACAATTCAAAAAAACCTATGTACCCCAATGTTCACAGAAGCACAATATACAATAGTCAAGTGCTGGAAGCAACCTAAGTGCCCATCAGTAAATGAGTGGATCAAAAAACTATGGTACATTTACACAATGGAATACTACACAGCAGAAAGAAAGAAGGAGCTCCTACCCTTTGTGACAGCATGGAGGGAACTGGAAAGCATTAGGCTAAGTGAAATAAGCCAGGTGTTGAAAGACAAATACTATATGATCTCACCTATAAGTGGAACCTAATCAACAAAACAAAGCAAGCAAAATATAACCGACACATTGAAATAAAGAAGACACTGACAGTAACCAGAAGGGAAGTGGGAGAGGATAATGGGTGGTGAAGAGGGGGAAGTGTCATCAAGGAACATGTATAAAGGACCATGGACAAAGCCAACGGTGGGTAAGACTGAGGGTGGGAGGTGTTGATGGCTGGAGTGGGGGGAAATTTCCAAGGGGGAAATGGAGACAACTGTACTTGAACCATAGTAAAAAAAAAAGAGAGAGAGAGAGAAAACAAAAAACATGTAAAACTCAATCATTCTGTAACTAATCCAGACAAAGAAATTTTCTATTTGTAATACTTTTAAACTTAGTAGATCTTATATACAATGGAACCAAACAAAATCTGATAATTTGCGTTTCTATCATAAAATGCATCTAAAAATGACTGAATAATAACACCAAAATAAGTAGTATACAAATTTGAAGTATATTTTGAATGCTGTTGTTATCAGGAATAGTTATTCAGGACTGTCTTAACCACTAAATTCCTACAATATTTAATTGGGGAAGGAGAATGATAGTCAAATCTAATAGATAATTAAAACACTGCTCTATCTATATGAATCAAAAATATCCCTTAAATATTGACACATAAATGCTCTAATATTTTACTCAAACAGATGTATCTTGTGTAAGTTTCAAATTTTGCCCTGACTTCAATGTGTTTGGTATAAAAATAACTAAAAGAAATGAAGGTTAAGTGAGAAAATCATTCTAAAAGATGACAATTACCATCTTATTACTTTCAAGTCTATACAAGCAGAAACAAACCAAAATGAATAAGGTTTGAAAGGATATCAGTATATATAACAAAAAAGATCTTTCTTATTTTCAGAATATGTTGTAAAAGTTGAGTGTTTGAAAAAAGAGCCAAAAGGATACAAGCATAAGGAAAACAAAATGAGACCAAAGGTCTAAATAAGGGAATGCAAGAGTTCATTCCCCATTGAGACACTAAATGTCACTATGTTTTTTTTTAGATTGGAAGTCACCATAATCATACAACTCTGCCAAGGATGGATCTGAAGAGGTGAGATGAACAGTTAAAAAGACACTTATCATAATCCAGGCGAATGATCTACAGAACCTCAAGTAAAGCTATGGCAGTAGGGCTGGCAAAGAAGGAAAGAAATCAATCAATGTTTAGATAGTATAAAACGTTTAGAAGTTATGAATGAATTAAATGTGTGAATGACCAGTGAGAACGGAGGCTGGCTAAACCATCTACAAGGTTCCATTCCAGCAATCTGACATCAGCCCTGGCCACATGGGCCTCCAGTACAGATAAAGTGGATCAAGGGCTCTTCAAAGTAAGCTCATGATAGGGACTGCAAGGCACTTCAGGTATAAGCTTTAACAAAAACACATACACAAAACAGAAAAATATTCTTAAGAAGAGAAATATCCTTTATTAAAAAACACTTGCTCTATTTAGCGAACAAATTTAGAAGCCAAGGAAAGCTATGAATTATGGAGCACAACCTCACAATGGTGTTTCTGGAATAATTAAGATAAAAAATCACCACTGAGTTGTTATTAAATAGCAGGAATATTTCTTACTTAAAGGAAAGGACTGCTACATTTTTCTTTAATTTCCTTCTTTAGAAAAATCTCCCTGCTGGTAAGGATACAAAGTTTTATAAAAGCTTTTGCTATGAAATATAGAAACGTAAGTCATTTTCAAGCTTTAATATATAGAAACAGTAAGTCTACCAGCCTCATTAATAACTTAATTTTTTCTTTTGAATTTTAGATTTCTATACCATTTCACTTGATCTAAAAATGGCACTAAAAATAAGGCTGGTAAATTATATCCCAGTAGAGAAAAGAACAACTAAGGCAAACATATTCATGTTTCCTTTTTTAAATGTAATTATATTAATAAATGGGTAAAAATTTCTTGGTAATAGGAAACATTTCTTTTCATAGATGGTAAAATCAAACAAAATATTTCCCAAAGTATCCTAAACAAATAACTGACAGAAACATAAACAGCATCAAATATATCACAATGCACACAGTCCCAACTTATAAGCAGTCCAAACCAAACACTTAAAATTTGTAAAAGACTATCACTGCCTCATTGTATCAATGCTCCAGATGACATAATCACTATTGCCTTCCTCATTTTCATTCCTGTACAAACAGTCCATCACGTCTTAACTAAAACTAGACTGATAAGAAATGTACCCCCACAAAAGCCCACTAAAACTAATAATGAAATTAACAGTCATAGGTAAAAAGAGATATTTTAAAAACAACTGCATTTATATAAATTAGCACCGAGCAATCCAAAATAAAATTAAGAAAACAATTTCATTAATAGTATCAAGAAAATATTTTTTAAAATTTTACTGTTGTTCAATTACAGTTTGTCTCCATTTTCTCATTGCTCTCCCCTGCCCTGCCTCAAAAAAATATTTAAGAATACAGTTAACAAAATAACTGAAACACTTGTGCAATGTACATTACAAAACATTGCTGAGAGAAAAAAAGACAACTGAAATAAATCAGAAGCTGTATCTTCATGGATCGGAGGACTCACTGCTAAGAAGTCAATTCTCCCCCCAAACATTCTGACCTACAGTCAATGTATTCCCAATCAACATCTCATCAGGCTCTTTATGTTTTCAATCATTCCATAATTAAATTTATATTGATGTCCAAAAGACCTAAAATAGCCAAAAATAATTTTGAAGAAAAAAAATGGACAATTTGATTTTATTTCAAGACTTACTTTAGAGTAATTAAGATTGTGTAGTATTGGCTTAAGACACATTAACCAATACAGCAGGGGGGAAAAGGGTCCCAGATTCACGGACATATATAGTCTTTTCAACAAAGGGACCTGGCACACTTGGATACCCATATTAGAAAAAAACCTTGCTTCTTACTATATACAAAAATTAACTTATTTAAAAGAAAGACATTCTAGATTCTCTCTGTAGAATAGAACTATATCCTTTAGTCCATGCAATAACCCTACAAAGTAGGCTATGAGAAACAGATAATTTTGAGTTATAAATGAAACTCAAAATTATCTTATTTTACAGAAATTACATCAATTTTTCTGAAGAAGAAACTGATACTCAGAAAGGTTAGTTCACTCCTGGTCCCCTGAATTTGGACTCTTAGGGCAACACCCTTTTTAGTTAACTTTGCTTTCATTTACACATGTCACTGAATTCTCAGAACAAGCCCAGGAGATGCTAGGTCATACATTTATCATCCCTGTTATG